>VDFB02007543.1:0-10687 GCA_007258455.2 Sequoia sempervirens | reverse complement strand
TCCTACCCACCCTCCACCTCCTAATTACTCTTGGGTATATGTGTGCAAAAATTGGATATCCGATTTAGATCAGATATTTGATTTATAGCACCAAAATATTACATTTTAAAATGTTTTTCAAATTAGATATTAGACATGAATTAGATATCTAAAACAAATCGGATATCCGATTTGTAGTACTTTGGCTTGGGCATTATTATGGAGCAATGTATTAACACCCAACCCAAAAAAAAGTCAACTTGGGATTTTTGAGTTTTTTGGTGAGTTTAAAACACTGCTTTTTTCATGTTGCCACTTTTTGGCCCATCATGATCCTGCACATAGCCATGTCTAAATTAGGTAGTTGTTATTGATAAGGTGGATCACTCCTTTCTTCGAAGGCCATACACTTATGATTGGGTCAAGCGTTCTTTTCTTTAGATAATTCCTATTGCCTTTTTGATAGGTTATTTATGATTTTATTAGATGGATTATGAAGCACTTATTTCAAACAAATGTCTTTATGAAAGAAGTATATTGGCATGAAATTAAATATGATTTGTATTCCAATGTAAAAAATACAAAGAATGGAAACAATTCTTTCAACACATAAACTATTATGTAGTAGTCAATTAAAATGAAAAAGCTTACTCTATATTAGTTAGGATACACAACTAAGAAAATGATCAAAAGTGACTTATTTATCCTAGAGGAACTAAGTATACAGTATACAAAGAAAACCAACAAACCCACAACTACCCCTATTTTGAAGGAGTTTAGTTTTCTCCCCTTCCTGATCTCTCTAATATTGTCTAATTATTTTAAAGAGATGAAGGGTCATAACACAACTTTATTCAACCTTGTAAATATCTTGGTTAATGAAACTTGAATAAAGCAACAAAACAATTGCTACATTTGGCATTTCATGTTGAATGAAGAGTGGAGACAATAATGTACTTATAGTTTAATAAAACACTATTTTTATAAGAAGGTTTGACATTAGAAAGATAAGTGTTACTTATAGTTTAATAAAACACTATTATAGTTTTACCAACATATACTATTGTATTCTTGCATGGTTTCTTAGTTAATATATGGGGAGATAGAGATAGATGGGGAGAGAAAGAAAGTGAGATAGAGATATATGGGAAGAGAAAGGAAGAGAGGTGGAGATAAAGAGTCGATGGATAGGGGGGATAGGGAGGGAGAGATGGTGAGAGATAGAGAGGGGGGGAGAGAAAGGGATATAAATAGAAAGAGATAGAGAGAGGAGTGAGAGGGAGATAAAAAGAGAAATATAGATAGAGATATATAGTAGGAGAGATGGAGGGAGAGATGGAGTGAATGAGAGAGAAAGGGGGGAGAGGGAGAGATAGATCAATAGATAGTGGGGGGAAGAGGGAGTGACATAGATAGTGGGAGATATAGAGATATAGAGAGTGACAGGGAGAGATATATCAATCACCCTCCCTATATCTCTATCTATTCATCCTTATCTCTTTATCTCTCTACCCCTCTCTATCTCTTTGTCTCCCTTTCTATTTGTATGTTTGTCATTATCTCCCTCTCTCTATATTTTCTTCCCTATATTTATCTTTGTCTCCTTAAGTGTGCAATGGTTACATTGAAGAGGTCTTAAAGGAGAATTATCATATCTTTAATCAAATGACATGCTACCTTGAGCATAACCCTTAAGGACACATGCCATCCTTGGATTGTTGACATGGAATGACCAATCAAAATTTAGTTTTTCTCTCATATTAATATATATTACTATTATATTAAATATATATTATATTAATTATATTTTGTATTATATAAAATATACTTATTATTAATTATTAATTATATTAATTTTATATGTATTTAATAATTTTGTTAAAGAATATAATATATAATTATAATAATTATAATAATTATATTATTTATTATGTAAAACATAGCTAATATATACTTAACTATATTGTAGAATATTAAAACCTAGCTAAATGGCACGAAAATTTTCAACTTAATTAACATACTATAAAACCTAATGAAACTAGGTTGTAGCTCATCAAATTGGAGAAGTGAAAGGTCAATACCAGTGTCAAGGAAGAGTTTGGAGTAGTGAAAACAAGGTCAATGCCAGCGCCGAGGAAGAGTTTGGAGTAGTGAAAACAAGGTTAATGCCAGTGCCGAGGAAGAGTTTGGAGTTAAAACAAGGTCAATACTAGCACCGATGAAGAGTTTGGAGGAGTGAAAACAAGGAAAATATCAGTGCTAAGGAAGCGTTTGGAGGAGTGAAAACAAGGTCAATTTTGGAGTTAAAACAAGGTCAATACCAGTGTTGACGAAGAGTTTGGAGGAGTGAAAACAAGGTCATTATCAGCGCCAAGGATGCGTTTGGAGGAGTGAAAACAAGGTCAATACCAGCACCAAGGATGAAGTTGAGGGCACTCAGGGAAAATCGACAACCAAGGGGCAATGAGTATTGTAAGTTTGGCACCCCCATTCTCTTTAACCTTCAATTTTCAAGCCTAGTTTCCAAAGATCTTCTCGTACATTGGCACCCTCATTCTCATAAAATGGTATAAGATAATACAAAAAAAAAATAGTTGTCTTTCACTTTTTTATCGACCAGCCTCAAGTCTTGGAAAAAATCCCATAATCTACTCACATCTTCGTTGAGGTCTAGGATTTCATCACACATAGCCTTCATCACATGAGTTTGAAGCAATTGTAGACTTAGCCCAAGTATATGCTAGGCTAAGGTAGGTTTAATGAATGGAAATAAAGGCATAAAATTCTTATTTAATACCTCCACCACAAACATATGCGAGGTGTTGGTTGTTTTTATAGTAAGTAGGTTGATCTTCTAATCTACCTATGGAATTTTCAATTCCAATAAAGGGCAGCTCGAATGACCTAGACCAACTGACGAGGATTTGAAAGAACTCCTACACTTTGGGCTTTGTAAGACCTAGGAGGGTGATCCCTTAATGCATTTACAACCTCTGCACCATCATCATAAACAACATTAGCAACAAAAAATAATCTCATTTAATAGATCAACATAATAGGATAAGACCGAATAGAATTGGTTGTTTATCAATAATATCAACTATTTGGAGCATGAGATAACTACAACAATATTTCACAGTATAATATAGTCATTGATTTATAATTTGTATCAAACTCCAGGTAAAGGAAAACAAATACTGAACCATACGAATAAGTACAACTTAGATCAGTGTCATATATCCATTGGAGGAGTCAAATTTATAAGCATCTAAGGGTTTATGACATATTTAACACATAACATATAAGATCATTGATAGCATTGCTTTACAATCTCATCAATATGTATTCTAACCCAATACTACTTATCAAATCCTTATACAGAACATATCCACCTACAATCCCATTCAAGCATTTTAATTAATTCCTTGAATTAAAGCTAAAACAAGAATCATACACACCACAATGTGGGAGATGAATGAAACAACCCTTGATCATTTTATTCAAAATTTAGATATGCTTGTACAATGGAGAGACATGAGTTTGAATTAATCATATCAATTCAAATGCTAGTACTGTCATAAAAAATCAAATCCCCATGAATTCAAAACCTACTATAGAATGACTCAAAACCTAAATTGCATTTTCCCTAAAACCATCAGACTTTACAATTTTCTCTGCAACTTCATCTAGACTCGACAAAAAATATCTAACTTGCTAACTTGTACTTCTGTCCTTGAAATCCTTCTTATAGAAAAAGAAGGAGAAAACAAGCATCGGGTCAGAAAGCACACGTGTCACTAGCCAATTGGATCACCTTGTGATATTCCAAAAATTTGTTACAACAAAAATCTCCTAAGAGAATCTTCTTGTTCATCATGCTTGTTGAGAATGGTTGATGCAACAACAAAAAACTTCAAGAATTCCACACCTAGAGTGTCACCAAAAAAAAAATTGGAATCTATTGTAACTACAATAGTTGATTTGTCAACCGTTAGCAGCCTACTCCTTTTCACTCTTCCTTAGTTAAATATACATTTACCCATTTCTAGTACTCTTCATCAATTGGCCAATCAAAATTGATCACCTCATTCACCTTGAAACTATAAGGTTTGTACTTAACTACCACCTAATTCACTTCTCTTTCAAAAGACTCCAAGAATGAGCTGGTGCTAATGATTTTGTCCATACAGCTCACCAACAAATCACAATTTGAGTTACCCTGTTTTTGAGGGTTTTGTAGTTGAAACATGATATAAAGGGACTCTTACACTTTTTGTGATTACTGTAGCTTGTGTAAGAGGCCCCATGGATACTGTTGTAATTGTAGGATGCATGAATAGGGCATAGGATGAGAAATAAAGAAGGTATAGCTGTTGTCCTTAATAGTTTTGTGAAAAAAAGCATGTGAAATGAGAGGTTCAAGCCTAGGTTTCAACAAAACATGTATGGGAGATCTGATTTTATGAATTTTTATCCATGTGCAAACCTAATGGGTTGTTTCTGAACACTAAATATAAATCAAACACACACACACACACACACATATATATGTATGTATGTATGTATGTATGTATGTATGTATGTATATGTATTTTTAAATGTAAATGTAAATGCAATTTTACTGGATGCTCTCCTAGAACAATAAATGCAACATATCATTAAAGAAATCTATATCTATGTATATAAATGTGTATTTCTCAATGCAAGTGTAAATGCAAAGAGCATATGGTTTTGTAGTGTTATAGATACAACATATCCATAAATTAATGTAATTGAAATTCTAAAGTCTTCAACACATATAATATGAAATCGATCAAACTATTAAACTACATGAGAAATAAATGAAAATAGTAAATGCATATGTATGTGTATTTGTAAATGTAAGTGTAAAATAAATAAGAATAATGAAAATTATAAAAGAATACAAGGAAAGGTCTCCTGCCTTCTTGGTAGTGATAACCTCCTCCACACACAACCCTTCAAAATTATGAATAGAGGAATATAATCTTTGAAGAACTCAAAGTTGATTCTCTCCTACCTGATGTAATTAGTCATTTTATCCTTACAAACATTTATAGTGATTATTAGAGGCACATAGACCAACTCTTCATAATAGAAGAATTTGATCATACTTTTCCAATGATGGCATTATGAGAAAACCTTAGGTTAAATGAATAATTCCTAGCTAAGTTCTTTAAATTATGTCCAACTATATAAGAGAAGACTACTACTATGTGTACTTGGATACCATGGAGAAAGGCTCTTTGGGCTCTTTCATCAATCATCCTACCTTAAAACATACCAAAAGTCTCCTAGCAATTAGACATAGGAGGATTTAAGATGACTTAAATTTTTTTTTTGCCAAAGCATAAACTTATGATGACTTAACTAGGCCTAGTACACACTCCCTACCCATTAACCACTTAGACATATGGAAATTAAATCTAAATTTTCTGCTATTTTTAGTCATGTAGGTGTCCAATAAACCACTTGGTGGTGTTTCCCTTCAAGTTTATTTACTTGAATGAAGAGCAAAAGTCCTTTTATTACAATTAGAGAATACATTTGAGGCCTTGGTTGTGTAATTGGTGGACCATAGTCACATTTAACACTTGTTACAAAGTTTGGGAGTTAAAACATTAAGTATATTTGATTTGTGATGGACACATTTGGACGGTAGTAACAATAACTTGCAATCTATCAAGACTTGATTACCTTATAACCTGTGAAATTATAGTGATGAAATGATAGATTAATCATAATGTCACCTTAGGATCACATCACCATGAAAGAACTTCATCCAACATCCTTATGAGTGCAGGTACCACCAAATAGGTATTTTTCAGATTTTTCTTCCTCGAGTGAGGGAAATTCAAGAAGAGAAGGGGAAAGCGAGACATGTAGTATGTCTAAAAGAGGGAGATCATCTAGAGGTCAAAAGATTAGAAGAAAATTTTGTAAACGCATGGAATTTTTTCTTGCTGAAGGGGGGTCATGTTCTTATGATGATGAGAGCATAGGCGACGTCGAGGTGCCCTTGAGGTACAAACATCTATGGAAACAATGGGTACCCAAGGAACTTCCTCCTATAAACACTAATTTTTGTGTCAACAGGAGGATATATCGCATAGCACCATCATCATTACATGGTTTGGGCCTATTTTGCATGGATGACATAAAGGTATGTGATGACAAAGTTATTGAATTGATGGATTATGTTGGACCCTGTTATAGTTACAAAGATTGGATGCAACTGGTTCGATACACATGAAGTATGCGTAGGTATGCACTATCACCAAATTATATACAGCTAAAAGATAAGGATCAAAATAAAGGAGTGGCTATGCACATTGAAAGAAGGCCAAAAGCATTAGGGAATATTGCAGGGTTTATAAACAGTACATGACCTGGGTCAACAAATAAACAACCCAATTGCATATTCGAGGCATGCGAGGGAAATCATGTATTTGTATGTGTGATAAAATCAATAAATGTAGGGGAAGAGTTGCTAATCGATTACAATTTGAATTGCTTAGTTACAAACATAGTTACTATGGGGATGGTACATACTATGTACCATTTTACCCAACCTCCAATTAATAAATCCAATATGCCATTTTATTCTTATGCTTTTTTCATAAGTCTATTGGTTTCATTTTGGTAATGTATTTTTATATTTAATTTTTGTCACAACGAGACATTGATCGTGTGGAGAAGGCTCTGACCTAGAGCACTGATCATGATTTATCTTCACACACTTCTACCTGATAGGTTTACCTCATTGTAATTGTACAAATTAGATACAATCAAAATGTTTTATTATTATGTTGTTTTGATAAGTTTATTAGGTTAATTTTGATAATGTTTTTAATATTCTTGTTACAGTCGACTGATCGGGGAAAGGCACCAGCAGTAGACGAGAGAATCCATAGGGAGGTGCAGTCAATATTATGTGATGATGACATTGCTTATTCAACAAACACTCTCGATATGATAAGGAAGACTCAAAAAAAATGAAATGAAGAAATCCTTAAGTTGTTATTCATAGTGCCTCAAATAGATGAGATAAGAGAGAGGGTTAAAATATTGACTGAGAGATCACAAAACTTGCAACTAAGCTATCATGAGGTCTTTAATTATAACATTAGTTCATTAATGGTTTTATATTTTGTAATCTTTTATGTCATGAACTAAAATATGTGTTGTTTTCATAGGATTTTTTATGTCCTTATGATGCTCCTGGCCATGATCAGGGTACTACAAGTGCTGCTCGAGGAGTAGGGGTTGGTACAAGTGTCCATCCTCATCTTCCTGCGCATACATCACATCATCTGACCCCATCGTTCATGCCTATATTGTCGTTTGGAATGTTGGCAACACATACCATGCAGGCATCTGTTAGTGCACCCTCTAGCAACGAACACATGCCAGAACATGTGTCAGGACATGTCCCTGGGGATGCAGAGGCCACTAGTACTAGTGATATTTTAGCAGCATTTCCTGGATCTTCCCATATTACTAGTACAAGAACATTTCCGGTCACATTTGTGGTGATCGAAGATTTCGTTCCCATAAAGATAGAGAAGGTCCTAAGTACTTTAAAATGTTTTAATTATTATTACATATAATCCAATTGAAATTTACTTATTGATCGCTCTTTTTAGACTATTGATCCCATGATCATTTTGTAGGAAATTTTTTTTTTATTAACATCTAAGTGATATTACATGGAGCTCTTCGGGCCCACCATATGTACATGATGGAATGCCCAAAATAAAGATTTAAAAGATGAGCTCATTAACCATTTAGTTGTGCTCTTCGGTGATAAAATATTCAACTGAACCAAGGTCCTTCAGAAAGCTGGTACCTATCTAAAGTATGTGAGGGACCAATATAGGTCACATTTAGAGAAGAACAAAAAGTATGAGCATCCCCCATGATTCTGGAGAGGGAGTGGAAGGACCTGGTGTCAGATGGAAAGAAGGCTAAAAAGAAAAAATGAAGGACACCATCGGGCCAAGGAAGGTATGTGATACTATCAACAATGTAATTATATACTAATTACTCTTTCTTTTTACATAATCTAATGTATTTCAAACTTTTCATAGGCTGCCCGACACATCGAAGGCAACAAAGGAAAGACTAGAAAAACACGGGCAACACAAACTTGGCTCTAGTGGTTATATGAAATTAGCCGCACAAATTGTAAGTATCAATAAATGAAATATAGTATCCAAATAATAAATTGGAAACAATTTTGGTTTTATCACACCATAGAAGAAAAATTCATGATCTTATGCAAAAATGTAGGGCTCTGAATCCAATAGAGTTCCCACAGAAGATGACCTAAAGATTTCCTTCCAGCAAGGCTATGGAGCCATGGTTGAATGCCTAAGAGTTTTTACTGGGAAAACACAATCTTCCACTGCATCCAACACAAAGGTAAATAAACTCAATAAATTTTATTTAAAATTGAATACTTGTGCAATATATTCAATATTAATTTCCACCATAAAGTAATTACATTCAAGCAATGATAATATTGCACATGACATTGGAATGCATCCTAGTGAGGGTGGAGCACAACCTGTAGATGAAGGTCATGGTGTGCATCCTGGTACTTTAGAGCATGTAGAGTGTGATCAACATGTTGAGCATGATCAGGCTAGAGAAGATCAAGAACATGATGTGGCCCCATCAGGTAAAGAGGCCCACTCTCATGTTCTCTTAAACATATTTAATTTCAATTGGTGTATTAATTAATGTAACCTTTCATGTTTCAACTACAGATCAAGATTTAGAGGGTGTTTAGCATGTTGAGCATGATTCTATAACAAAAATTCAGGAACATGATGTGGACCCATCAGGTAAAAATAACCACTGTAATGTTCTTTTAATTAATGAAATACTTGTAACAATAATAATAAAACATATCAGTTTAACATTTCTTTCTTATTGCAGTAGACCCCCCCTTGCAACAGTGTCCACGTCATGAGCAGACGACTAGGCATACATTAAGATCATGAGCAGAGGGCAGAACAAGTAAAAGGGGGATAGAGGATTTAGAAAATGATACTCCACTTCAGATTTTTTTGGCTTTAAAAAAGAAACAAAAAAAAAGTGATTGTAATCATATCATGACAACCATATTTTTGATAATATGTTAAAACTGAAAGAATGAATATTATATGTTAATTAATGAATGTTATATGTTAATGAATGAATGTTATATGTTATTAATGGATGAATGAATGTTATATGTTATTAATGGATGAATGAATGATTAATGCTATATGATTGGGTCTGGGGAATTGAGAGTGATGCGGAAGGGGAGGGGCCGTGAGCTTCCACCATCACATGGTTAGCCCTGTTAAGTAGAGAATATTAAACTATTCTTGAAACAAAGAGAAGCTCAATAAGGTAATGCACTTTCAATATAAGAAATGCATCATTTGAAGCATCAAACCAATATGCAAAGATGAAAGAAAGTGCTAACTTTTCACTATGGTGGCAGAAAAATGATTCTTCATACCCTGAATCCATGCTCTACATCATAATTTGAAGTTGTTTACATTCCAATGTTCTAAGTTTAGTTTTTTTGTATGGATTTCTATGAATACCACATTGTGTTGTGTGTGGATTTGGTTTCAAAGCTCTATTTCTTCTATTTCTAGTGGTGACATAACTCTAAAATTTGACTTTTGTGTATAACAAAGTTAGTGGAAAATTCAAGCTCTAAAGGGTTTAGAGGCTCTTGATTGAGATAGATACATGCATATTTGGATCTTGTTGTTGATGGGAGGCTTCCACTTAACCATGAAATTTTGTACCATCTGCAGGTATGCAAAAGTTTCTCTACTTACATTCATTCTTGATCATAAATGTTGTAAATGATATTAATGCTTCAAACTTAAGATTCATTTCATTATTATAATGATCAAAATGTTATACTTTGCTATACATTCAAGCATTCTCTTTACCCCTACCCTTTGCTCTACCCCCCTCCTTTTAAGAATTTTCTTTGTCATAAAAGATTCACATTTCTGTCTCATTTACACAAATTTATCTGAAGCGCTAGGAGTGAATAAAGATATGTAAAAGATGATGGATTATGTCTAAAAAACAACTTTCCATCTTATAGCTAATTAAATCCTTAATATTTGAATAGTTTAAAGCTTGAATAATGCTTGTATATGCATGTGTAGCAATAAGGGATCCTATGTGAAGATTGAAATTTAAGACATCACTTTGGTATTTTTCCTTAGGCAGTGAAATGATATTTTGAGTAATACAAACCTACACACACATTAATATTTTTTGGCATTGCATTGACAAAAAAATTTCTCTTATACCTACCCACGGCTAGACATGGAGGTATATAATATTGGTTTCTAGGTTTATTTTGCAAGTAGTTAATTTCATAGAGGAAGACTAAAATCTTCTTAATGTCCTGTGTCAAGTGTGAAAGCATATGAATCACTTGCTGAAGGCACCATTTTGTATTCATCCAAAAACTGGTTTGTTATTTTTTTTAATGTTTCTTGCATGTTTTTTTTTAGGCTCTAAAGATGTATCTCGGCTCTTTCCTTTGCACTTTTCATCTATTTTAATGATTACAGTAGATTGTCCTCATAATTTTTCATGTAGATCTATTTGTAAACTTATTTTCTACCAATCAATTTGCAAACTAGTCACATATTAAGGACCA
>VDFB02007542.1:0-23474 GCA_007258455.2 Sequoia sempervirens | reverse complement strand
ATATTCAACAAACCCTATCGATATGATAAGGAAGACACAAAAAAATGCAATGAAGAAATCCTTCAATTGTTATTCATAGTGCCTCAAAAAGATGAGACAAGAGAGAGGGTTAAAATATTGACTGAGAGAGTACAAAACTTGCAAGTAAGTTGTCATGAGGTCTTTAATTATAGCATAAGCTCATGCATGGTTTTATAAATTGTAATATTTTATGTCATGAACTAAATATGTGTTGTTTTTATAGGATTTTTTGCGTCCTCATGATGCTACTGCCCATGATCAGGGTACTACAGATGTTGCCCGCGGAGTAGGGGTTGGTACAAGTGTCCATCCTGATCTTCCTGTACATACATCACATGATCATCCAACCCCATCATCCATGCCTATATTTTTGACTGAAATGTTGGCAACACATAGCATGCACGCATCGGGTAGTACTGGTGATGCAGAGGCCACTAGTGCTAGTGATGTTTTAGCAACATTTCCTAGATCTTCCCGTATTACTAGTATGGGAACATTGCTAGTCACATTTGTAGTGACCGAGGATTTTGTTCCCATAAAGATAGAGAAGGTCCCAGGTAATTTAAAATGTTTTAATTATTATTATAAATAATCCAATTGAAATTTACTTATTGATCACTCTTTTTAGACTAATGATCCCATGATCATTTTGCAGGAAATGATGTTTTTTATAAACATCTAGGTGATATAACATTGGAGATCTTCGGGCCCACCATACGTACACGGTGGAATTCCCAAAATCAATATTTAAAGGATGAGCTCATTAACTGTTTAGTTGTGTTGTTCAGTGATAAAACATTCAACCGAATGAAGGTCCTTAAGAAAGATGGTACATATCTAAAGTATGTGAGGGACCAATATAGGTCACATTTAGAGAAGAACAAAAAGTACAAGCATCCCCCCATGATTTCAGAGAGGGAGTGGAAGGACCTGGTGTTGGATGGAAAGGAGAAGGCTGAAAAGAAAAAAGGAAAGACACCACCGGGCTAAGGAAGGTATGTGATACTATCAACAAAGTAATTATATACTAATTACTCTTTCTTTTTACATAATCTAACATATTTCAAAATTTTCATAGGTTGCTCGACACATCGAAGGCAAGACTACAAAAACACGGGCAACACAAACTTGGCTCTAGTGGTTATATGAAATTATCCGCAAGAATTGTAAGTATCAATAAATGAAATATTGCATCCAAATAATAAATTGCAAACAATTTTGGTTTTATCACACCATAGAAGCAAAATTCATGATCTTATGCAAAAATGCAGGGCTTTGAATTCAATAGAGCACCCATAGAAGAGGAAACAAATATTTCCTTCTAGCATGGCTATGAAGTCGTGGCTGAATGCCTAAGAGTCTTGACTAGGCAAACACAATCTTCCACTACATCCGACACACAAGTAAATAAACTCAATAAAGTTTATTTAAAATTGAATACTTGTGCAATCTATTCAATATTAATTTCCACCATAAAGTAATTATGTTCCTATTTGTTTTAAACAGATAGACAATGATAATACTACACCTAACATTGGAATGCAGCCTAGTGAGGGTGGAGCACAACCTATAGATGAAGGTCATGGTGTGCATCCTGGTACTGAATGTATTCATCTGCTATACAAAACGTAGTATGGATTAATACAATTAAACATATTTAATTGCAATTGGTGTATTAATTAATGTAACCTTTCGTGTTTCAACTTTAGAGCATGTAGAGTGTGATCAACGTGTTGAGCATGATTAAGCTTAGAGAATATTAGGGAACATGATGTGGCCTCCCCATCGCAAAAGAGGACCACTCTAATGTTCTTAAATACATTTAATTGCAAATTGGTGAACGCATTAATGTAACCTTCATGCTCTGAACTCCGTGATCGTGGATTTAGAGGGTGTTCACCATGTTAAGCATGAGGCTATATGAAAAGATCAGGAACATGATGTGGCCCCATCAGGTAAAGAGCACCACTCTAATGTTCTTTTAATTAATAAAATACTTGTAACAATAATAACAAAACATATCAATTTAGCATTTCTTTGTTATTGCAACAGACCCCCCCTTGCAGCAGCCTCCATGTCATGATCAGTACACGACTAGCGTACATTATGATCATGAGCAGAGGGAAGAACAACTAAAGGGGGGACAAATGATTTAGAAAATGATACTCCAAAATTTCATCTTTTAGCCCAAAATTAAAGAAACAAAAAAGTGATTGTAATCAATATGACAACCATACTTTTGATAATATGTAAATAACCTAATGAATGAATGCTATATGTTAATGATTGGAATGTTATATGTTATTAATGGATGAATGAATGAATGTTATATGTTATTAATGGATGGATGAATGAATGTTATATGTTATTAATGGATGAATGAATGATTAATGTTATATGATTAGGTATGGGGAATTGAGAGTGATGTGAGGGGGGGGAGGGGCCAAATGAGCTTCCACCATCATGTGGTTGGCCCTGTTAAGTAGAGAATATTAAACTATTCTCGAAACAAAGAGAAGCTCAATCCAACTACATGCAAGTATCTTTTTAATTCCTCTATCTTTCATCAATCTCTTTACTATTTGAACCTCATACAGATGTTTTACATGAAGAACCCATTATTGTGAAATGTGCCTCCAGTTGAGTAAACTGAATCCATGCTCTACATCATAATTTCAAGTTGTTTCCATTCCAATGTTCTGAGTTTAGTTTGTTTGTATGGCTTTGTATGAATACCACATTGTGTTGTGTGTGGATTTGGTTTCAAAGCTCTGTTTCTTTTGTTTTTAGTGGTGACATAACTCTAAAATTTGACTTTTGTGCATAACAGGTTAGTGGAAAAATTGATAGCTCTGAAGGGTTTAGAGGCTCGATTGAGATAGATACACAGATATTTGGATCTTGTTGTTGATGGGAGGCTTCCACTTAACCATGAAATTTTGTACCATCTGCAGGTATGCAAAAATTTCTCTACTTACATTCATTCAACTTACTGTCTTCCTCTCAAATTTATGCATTCATGTGTCATTTGAGAGGGTAACTCCATAAAGGTTTTGTCACAATTGAAGAATAATGCATTAGCTTATGTCCATCACAAAAATAACAAGGGTTATTATGGGGAAATTTGATAGGAAATGAGTAGATCCCAGAGTATGCTACAGGCCTTCATACTACAACCTTGTTCATGATAGAAGATTCTTGTTTTGTGACATGGAAAGAATACATTAAGTGATTGACAGACCAAGGATAGTGAACTATGTAGGAATAAGTGATTGAGAGTGAGCAGGGGAAGCTTCTTTAGATGATCAACTAGATGATCAAACCACCAACTTAGCACAACTCTCTCAAATACTCTTTAAGTGGACCTTTCCAATCCACTATTCCTTCAAGGAAAAGACCCAACTCACCTAGGGTTCTTGTACTCTCACAACCAAGAGGGTTTGTAACCACTTAGATCATGTCAAATAGGACCAAACCAAAACTTAACACCCTAATTTTCACTTAGGAAACTCCATTTTCTCATCGCTCTAACCTTTAGGCCTCTTTACCCTTTTAACCATTGTAGCCCTGCCTGGTAGGACAATCAAAATAAAATCCACATACAAGCCTATACCAGGCCCAAACCACTAAACTTAGATAGGTATTATATGCCCCTACAAGGCCTCAAAACCTTCCTTCATGATAGTGAATAGAAAAAGAGCAATGGACCAAAACAATGCTGCTCCAAGAGGCCTAATTGGTTGGCTACAACAGGACAGTTGACTATCTTGTGGATAGCCTTGTGTTGTGTGTACTTCTTCCTCCTATCTTTTCTTTTTTGCACTTCTAAATTCGTTGCAACAATCAACAAGCATGGATTCAAATGTTCTAGTTCCTCTTCTAATTCCATTTAACTGCCATCAATGGAAAACTAAGGTTCAACTAATACTAAAGAACAAGAGGTTATATAGAGTTACAATGGGGGTAGAAAAAAAACGTACAGATGAAAGTGCTAAAGTTAAGTGGTTCAACAAGGGTAATCAAGCTTTTGGATTCTTATTTTATATTGAAGCAACACAGGCCACCTTCCGACCTGAGTTCATAAATCGTATTGATGAGTATATTGTCTTCCAATCTTTGGACCGTGAACAAATAAGTAGCATTGTGAGATTACAGGTATGTAGATCATTTATTTTTTTGAAAAAATTATCATTTCTAAAGTACAAACAAAGGTAGAAAATTTGTCTGATTAGTTAATAAATTGGTAGATGTTGTCTTTGTCTTCCTCCATTTGTTGATGAGATGAACCTATGGGAAGACCTACTAAAATGTCATAGGACGCAAGGTGTTCATACCCATGGTAGACCTCAACTGGATAATGTGTCTTATCTTGCTCCATTTATTCATGAGATAAACCTATTAGAAGAGCTACTAGAATCTCATAGGGAGTAAGGTGTTCATACCCATAGCAGACCTCAAATGGAAAAAGTGTCTTATCTTGGTCCATTTGTTCACGAGATGAACCCTACTAGAATCTCATAGAGAGCAAGGTGTTCATACACATAGCAGACCTCAAATGGAGAATGTCCTATAGATACATGGATAGCTCTAATCTAGGTAGTTTGAATGTATGGAGATATGTGTCCCAATGCTTATTTAATTGATGATAGATGAGAAGAGGATGAAATAGGAAGAGATTAACTACTTTAGTTTGACCATTAGTTTTCCAATGAAAGGATATAAAACATCTCAGCTGATAGCCTAAAGACTTCTACAAATTTTTCCAAAATTGAAAGAAATTAGGAGACACAATTAGAAACAATTGTGATTTTTAAGCCAAAGTAACATCATATATGCTCGAAAAAAACATAGTTTTAGCCACATCAATAGTTTTGTTTCATGGAATAAAATAGACATCTTAGAAAGATGACATACAACAACAAAAATAAATCATTCTTAAAGAAGTAATTATGGGTAGTCCACTAATAAAGTCTATGGCGATAGATTGGAAAGAAATAAGATATTGAGATTGGAAAAGTATTCCAAGATAATTTAAGAATTTTTGTGATCTGTAAAGTACAATGGATATTCCATATGATAGTCATCAACAAACAAACTTTAACTTGAGAGAACCATAAGATTGATTTTATTTTAGCAAGAAAAAAAAGGAGATGTAGGAAAACAGAGAGAAACAATGCCATCAAAGAGCAACACCAATATATTCTAGAGAAACCCACTTGTAGGTAAAAACTCTAGCAAATGTGAGCACTTAATCACTTAGAATCCTTCAAATGGCACTTGCAACTATTCTAAGCCTCTAAGGCGTGCATTGACAATACAAACCAACTATAGTCTATCCTCTATGACCTCTCAAATTTCTCAAAACCCCACAACCCTGCTAAAAAACTTGAACCATCACTAGGAACTTAGGAAGCTTGCAAATTGCCACTCTAAATTCCTTCAAAATGCTCTCCTTTCATGGGAAATTCAAGCTTACAATGACCATATAAAGCATTACAATGCTTTAGGAAGCTGAAAAGATTGAAGAAAACCATCAAATGAATAATCATCCAAAATCAAGATGACATGTAACACCAATCTCACACAAAGCAAATTAACAACTTTTTATAAGCTTGTGATTTTTTTTTTTACCATGATATTTTTCAAATTGCTGCAGTGAATTCACTTCCATTACCTATTGCAACCAATGAAATCACCACAAAGACCAAAATAAATCCTTTTTTGAAGCTTCTCTCTTTTGCCAAAGCTTGCACATCGATGTCCTATATCATCTAATGCACACTTTAGTGTCCAGGAGCCTATCTCCTATTCAAATATCTCTTCAAACATGCCATGGAGAACAAAAATGAATCCTTTTATAGATCACAAATCCCCAAAATAGAGGACTTCATCCTCAAAAGCTATAGACAATCAATGCACGAAAGAGGATGAATCCCTCAATTGATTGCACAATTTCCATCTTTCCTTGTACCACAAGGAAAATATTAGATAGAATCTAGAACATCTTTGTCTCTAGTTATCCATGTGATGAGATGATAAAGTGTTTGACCATGGAGTAACTTGATCAACATT
The DNA here is from genome assembly GCA_007258455.2 of Sequoia sempervirens. Classification (NCBI taxonomy): domain Eukaryota; kingdom Viridiplantae; phylum Streptophyta; class Pinopsida; order Cupressales; family Cupressaceae; genus Sequoia; species Sequoia sempervirens. Next base: position 17,381 of record VDFB02007542.1, on the reverse strand, counting down.
AGTTTTCTTCGAGGAGGATGATTCTTGTGTTTCAACTTAACATCTTCTCATGAAGATTTAGGACCTCACTACACTTCTCTTTCTTACCTCTATAAGCATTAAAATGAAGCTTATTGCACTCTTCATGAGATTCTAGTTGTTTTCCCTTCTATAGAACACTGTTTCTCAATCATACACACAGTAGTTGTCGAAAACAACACCATAGACAGCCAAAGGAGCAACATCTAGCAACATCTACCACTAGAGCATTTCCAACTATAATATTTGACTAAAATCTCCCTTCCATTATGTTATGATGGATGTCCATACCCTGTTCCAAAGCTCCCCTTTTGGCAGAGGAAGGGAGGATGCTCACAAAGGTTGTTGAATTTGGCTTTACACCAGCCAATTACATTTGCTTTAAAATTTCTAAAGCCTTTTGAACAAATCTATTTTGTGCATATCTTGCAATCATTGTAGTCCATGAGACGACATTTCTTTGAGGCATTATTTCAAACAATTCATGTGCCTTGTCTATGCTTTGACATTTTGCATACATGTCTAACAGGGCAGTTGCAACTACAACTGATGAAAATCCTCTATCCTTTATGTTTTGATGGATGTCTATACCCTATTACAAAGCTCCCCTTTTGGCATAGGTAGGGAGGATGTTGGAAAAGGTTGTCAAATTTGGCTTTACACCAGCCAAATACATTTTTCTAGACTAGAATGTTTGCAAATGGAATACTTTAAAAAAAAAAAAATTGCATAGTTTCGTCGAAATTTCGACGAACACTTCCGAAAAAACCTCAAAAATGACTAACGAAATTGTTGTACCTGCGATGAAATTTCCAACGTTATGACATGCCCCTTTCGTCACTATTTCGACGATTTTCTGGTGGTGTTCCGACGTTTTGGCTGATTTGTCCTGCTTGTTTTCTACCTAATGTCTGTCATTAGATCGACACATGGTTCGTCAAAAGTTCGACCAAAACCCTATCACCATTACCATGGCAACTACCGATGAAGTCACCTTGTGAGTTCGATGTTTCAAGGTTCGTTGGAAAAGTGATGAAAATGTTTCAACGAAAATTATTGCAATGGTTTGTTGGTGTTCCAACAATAGTTTGTCAAAATTTCAACAAACATTCGTTGGAAAATGGACCTGAATACAGTAGTGTCTTGACTTTCTTACCCCAATTCTGAAGAATAAAATATTAATAAAATTATCCTCTCGACCGCTAATACCTAGTAGTATATTCATCTATTTGAATAATATTAATGTTATGCCTCTCACACATGCCCCATAAAACGAGGACCCCCTCCATTTGTTTGGCTTTCTTTCCTTTTGTTGTCTTAGGTTGGTGGTCTTTAGATTAGAATTTCCTCTTGGGAAAGTGCTTTCTTTGGTTTTGAGTCATGGTTGTGTTCAGATTCTAAGCTTTGATGGGAGTACGAAGATTTAAGGGTTTTCCAGATGACCCCCCTTTTTTCACAAGCTTTCTTTGTGTGCATTGGACTCTGATTTGGATTTGGTCATGCAGTATCGCTTTTGTAAGGTTTTGTAGGGGTGATTTTCTCGTAAGGTTGTGGGGATGTCATTTTTCCATAGATCAAGTAAATTTCTGTCACCCTATCATCTATAGTGCATTTATGGTTTTTGGTGGTGAGGATTTATAGGCGTTTGGTTTAAATTTTTGTTTCATTTGATGATTGCTCAAAATTATTCATGTATTGTGGTGTTCTTGGTGATTAGAGTGCCCTTGTTATTATGATTTGTAATATTTTTGAGCATTCATATTCATATTTTATTGTATTTCCAATTATTCTCCTAGGTTTTTCATCACCTCCATTTGAAATATTGGTGTTTGTATGGCCAGCCAAATGAATTCTTAGGAATTTAGGGCACTTTTAATTCTTCTTTCTTTTAAAATCAATGTGTGGATTTCAGCCTTTATTAATTTTTTATGGGAATTATATAAATTGTGGTTGAGGTGTTGAGAATTGGTGAAATTGAACCTGGCTATTAAGGTTGTTTGTGTTGGTGGGTTATCTCTTACCCTAGTCTCTTGCCTTATTTTTTTCCCTAGTTCTTCCAATTTGGGAGATGGTGTGTAGAAGGCACACCCAAAGTATTCTCAATGAGGCTAGATCACTTAATGGTTCAAATGTCTCAAGAAATCGTTGTGTCAAATTTATTGCTAAGAAACTTGTTGAAACCCTCTCTTTATGAAAATTTTCCCCATATGATTTTACCTTTTATTCACCTTAAATTTCAAGCTAATTCAATTTTTGTGTTAAATTTGGCATTTAGATTACAAAGATTCTTGTTGCATGAAACCAACTACCTTTCGCCCAAGGTTGTGTCCCCGTCGCTTTTATATAAACATATTACTAGCACTTGCACCTGGAGGAGGTGCAAGGGATATGTTGATAGAATTATATAGCTACCTAGAAATTTGAAGGTGTTTTTATTAAGGAGTTCTCTATTTTCCATTGTGACTTTGTTAAACATGGACAAAAATGTGCAAAAAATCTCATTATAACCATTGTATTTACAACAATACTTCCAAAAATGTTTCAACAGTAATTGAAACATTTGTCTATTTATGATTCTATAATGTTTAAATTTGACATTAGTAGAGGCTGCAACAATACTTCCAAAAATTTAGAATCAAATTACATTGTGCACCTTGGAGAGATTGCTTTAATAACAAAAAATAGATTTCTATAGTTATACAATAGAAAATAAAGAAAATCTTATGACCATAGAAATACCAAAACCAAAAGGATCATGGCTACATCACAAGAGAATACAAATTCCTATATTTGTGATAACTAAACCAATTTCCTTTGAAAACCTTTTTTTAGGGCATTTAGTCCTATTCTGGGGCAACTTATATTACAAGCAAGATAATTTTTTAGAGTTTTTTTGTTTTAATGTGCACTAATGATGGCTATCTTTGAGTAACAACCTAACAAAATTATTCTATATTAAGATATATAACATTAAAGTGCTCTAGTATATTTTAGATGTTGGAGGTATAGCCTTGAGTCAATCCCAAAATACATTCAATATGTCTAAGCAGAGAGATGTGGAATTATTTCACAACTATCTTGAAGTATAAGTAAACCATGACCTAATAATATTCTTTTATCTGGGGCATATAGCTAATAATTTTTATTGGGTTTTATTATCAAGATTGAACCTACATATCAAGAATTGGAAGGCAAAGACATACCCAAGATTGAGAAAGATGGTGTAAATTCTTGAGAATTCAATATCCTATACACACAAACTCCAAAATTGTTCTTGGATTTTACAATCAAACTTGGAACTTTTCTTCATCAAGTTCCTTTATTGATGTGTCTCCCACTAATCGTCTATTCTTGGGAGCCTAACGATTTTTAGAATTTTGTTTTGTAACAACTATTTCGTAGATACAACTGTGGGATTTTTGGTTTTTTTTCTCTTTTTTTTCTAAGAGAGTTTTTTTGGTAGAGTTTAGGAATGATGTTGTAGAGTTTTATTATTGGTTGTTGTACTTCTTTTCTAAGATGTTGTGTTCATTTTGGATAGTTTTTTATTCTTGAAAATAGACATACATTCAATTGTGCTATATGTCCTTTTTTCTTGCAATAGTTTCTTCAAGATCTGCTAAAATATTTTTGTCTCTAGCACCTAAGCACTGAGTGTCAAATTGCATGCACAGGGAAAAAATTGAGAAATATCTTTTGCATCAATTAATAGTTTTTACTGAGTTCTTAAATATGGGTACATGTCTAATGTAAAACACAAACTCTTGAGCTAACCAATTAGAAAATCATGAAACAATTAGATGCAGTGAACATATAACCATTGAATTGGAAAACTTACTGTGAATGCTTCGCTTAGACCTACTCAAACATGAACGAACAAGCAATCATTAGTCAATAAAAAAGTAGAAACTAAGCATTCCCTATGAGATTCTTTGAACATATGACTAATGAAAACAAAGAAAAATACACAGTAAATCACAATAAAAACACTATTCTAATGCCCAAACCAACATCCCATAGGGGGATTGGTGCTTCTTTGAAGTGGAAAGGAGCCCTTTCGCAATCCCTTGATAAGCTTGATGATGGATGTGTGACTTTTGATGCAAACTTCCAATAAACTAGCTATGAATGATGAATTCTATGCCTAACTTGTGGATGATATTGTGGATAATAACCTTGCATAAACTAGCCTCCCTTAAATCAATAGAGAAGGCCTCTATTTATAATGAAGAAGGATTGAAGATTGAAGAATGGGGAGGATGTGGGATTAAAATTTGAACCAATGGCATTGTGCTACTTGTCAACATGCTAATGAAGGAGAGTGGAGCACATTTTGAACAATGTGCATGTTAAATGCATGTAGGTGGAATTTGAATTTGAAGAGGTGACTTGTGTAAGAGGAGGTGTAAGTGCTTTAATGCCAAGGTGGCTCAAGGAGAGGACATGTAAGAGATTTTAATGCCAAGTTGGAGGACAAAATTCCTTTGGGAGGGAGAATTCAAATAAGTGGAATATTCCAAGAATATGCCATATTTGAATGAAAATAGGGTAATTAGTAAATCAAATAAATTGTTTTACATCTGCAACTTGCAAAAGCTAGAGGAATGGAGGATTAGTGTTAGGAGTTAATTAATGATTAGTTAACTTAGATGAAATTAGTTTGATTGTGACATTTAATTTAAATATTTGAATTTATTTAAATCAAATGAGAGGATATTGGAAGATTAGTAATTTAATTAAATAAAATGATTTATTCAATTAAATGAAGAATATTAGGATTTAATTAAATAAAATTTATTTATTTAATCAAAGGAAGAACATTAGGATTTAATTAAATAAAGTTGATTTATTTCATTAAAGGAGGAATTTTGATGAATTAATTAAATAAAGATTATTCAATTAATTGATTAGTGTAGAACTAATTAAGGAAGAATCGGTGTTAGTCAATCAAAATTGAGGGCATGATATCAATCAGGATATTGTGTCTACATTTTCCCCCTCTTTGAAGCAATGCACTTGCTACATTGGTTCAAAGAATAACAGAAGCGAGATCAAAATTCAAAAAAAATCTAATTTTTTTGGATGCCGCACTGCTTCCCCAGCAAGAAGAATTACGCTGGTATACTACCCCCTCGAGAGATCGAGTGAAAAGTTTGATTTGAGGGTCGATCTCACGAAAAAGAGGTTCAAGATGGATGTATGGATGGTTATGTAATGAGATGCTTAAACTAACAGATCTATATTATGATGATGATGCAAATGAGATGACCTAAGATGCTTAGAATAACAAATCTATATTATCCTAAACATCTTAAATGATGATGCAATGCATGTGAGATGGATGATGTGATATGCTATGATTATGAGATGTATGTATGCTAATGGTTTGTGGATGCAGGATGGATGCATTGGTGATGTTTGGTTGACCATCATGATACATTACTAGCGAGGAGAGAAGAAAGAAGAAATGAGATGATGAAAAGAGGATCCAACAAGTCCATGATCTACTAAGACTTTATTAGATATGATGATGAATAATGATGATGTATTGCTTATCAGAGATTGGGATTTTAAAAGAGCTTACTTACCTTATGTTTGATAACACACATAGATATGATGCATCAAGGTACAAACAACCAGGATGGTGTTGTATCTAGTGAGATGGATTTTGACTCGACAATTAGATAGGAGTATCCTTGTTCACACCTGGCATACAAAACCCTATTTAGAATGTAGTTTAGATATTTCAAACATCTCATACCAAAACATAGAAAGGAAATCCTTCCTATATGGTCAACAAGACACATAAAACATCCTCCCTACAAACCAAACAAAACATGTATGACCAAAGTTATATTACAAGAGTATCCAACAAGCACAATAGATAAAAGATAATGATCATTACCCCATTCCTTTCTCTCTAAATAAATTTGTTTGGAAATCATCGAGAGGTCATTGGAATGAGTACAATAAGATAAGTCAACAAGACAAAGATCAAGTAAACAAACAAGCTAATATTATTTGTACCTCTAGCCAAGACTAAACTACGGTGATGCTTGATGTTGATGTCCATTGTAGGAAGGATGCATCCTAGGACATGATGTTATCAGATGATTTTGGGATTGAATGGATGATGGGATATTAGTACCAAGGGGTTACCAACTTATTTACTTATTGACCTAGACTTGAGACCCTTGATGTTTGAGTTTTCACTCTTAATCTGCTAGACTTGTTTCCGATTGTGTTGTCGAAGGGTGAAGGTGACGATTAATTTATTATGAGTGGATGATTATTGTGGGTGAAGAAAAATGAGATAGATGGATTTTTTCAAATATTTGGATGTTTTTGATGTTTTGAAATGTTTTGAAGTTGTTTTTGGTATTTTTGAGATGTTTTACAAATGTTTTGATCTTCAAATTTTCCAATATTTTTGTGTTTTCTAATATTTATGAATGTTTTTAGATTTTGTGTCTTGGGGGCTTATCAAATATTAGCCTTGCCTACGTTTAAGCTCAAAGATGGCATAGTTTGGATACCATGTTTTTGACGTTTTCTAACTTTTTGACCTATTTTGGAATTTTGATATGTTTTTGAATGTTTTGGATTTTCATTATGATTTTGATGATATTAGTGCTTTATTTTGGGATTTTGTTGAAAACCAAGCTAAGGTTGATTGATCAAATGATGGATTGATGATGATGATAACATTATTGAGGATACACAATAATGCAAAGGATAGTGTTAAACTTAACTTGCAAAGGATTTAGGATGGATATCCCAAGATGATGAGGGATTGATTAGATTTGATTGATCAAGAACGATGATGATAACATTGTTGAGTATACACAACAATGCAAGGAAAGTGTTAAGCAACACAAGGACTAGGAAGAATATCCCGAGATGATGATGGATTGATTGGATTTGATTGATCAAGATCGATGATGATAACATTGTTGAGGATACACAACAATGCAAGGATAGTGTTAAGCAACACAAGGACTAGGAAGGATATCCCGAGATGATGATGGTTTGATTGGATTTGATTGATCAAGATTTGTGAAGCTTGGTTTGGAACAAAAGTTGGTTTTGGATGATTTGATGTGATGTTCAAGCACACATTAGATGCAATGATTTTGATTCTTTGGATTGATGTTCAATTAAAGATAAAACTTGATAAGGAACATCTTCTCATCAAAATATGCCATGGGCAAGTGATTTGGATTTTGGCTCACAAATGTTTTGACCAATTTGATTTTATGTTTTCCAATGTTTATATCACCACATAAGTTGGAGGATATAGATCAAGATTTATTCTCAAAGCAAGATGTAAATATCTGCCTCCAATGTCTAGTAATGTATGGAATTCCATGGGTGGATTCTTGGATAGGTGTATGGATGGATGGATATGGATTATCTTGCGATAAGATAAGGTGTTCAAACAGAGGATGATTATGTGGATAATGCTTCATGGCTCAAATAATGTTAGGTAGGATAGGATCAATGAAAATAACTCATGTCAAAATGTTTACCATAAACAAGTGTAAAGTGTGCACCAAACATTTTCAAGATCAAGATGATTTGGAAGATGGATGTAGCTGGATGAAAAGGGATTGGATAAATGGTTCATGAATGAATGGTTTTATTATGGATAAGAAGGATGAAATGTTGGAGTTTATTATGGATGGGATGAGATGCTTCCACACGATCTATGGCATGTAGATGCTTTCGATTCTACATGATGCTGTTTGCCAAGTTTTCATCATGGTACTTGTCCAAAAGTGCCAACATAGTGGTTTTCACAATTGAAGGACAATTTTTTATCTTTCTTATTTCATGAATTTTTTTTTTGGTTTTTTTTTTTGTATTTCTCTATGAAATATTTTTAAGCTCATGTTGAATCACCTACTGGTGTTGATGTATATGTTTCTATCATAATGTGCCATCAATATCCTTCCTGAAGAAGTTCTTTTGCCAAGATACCTGCACTTGAATACAACTTTTGAGATTCCTGATATGCTTTGTTGATACCGGAGTTCACTTTGTCTTTGTGCGCACATCGTGATAGAGTGCCTTCTGAATCCTTATGATGAAGGGTGGTTGTCAATACATGGTCAATGTGAGAATTGGACATCATGTGTGGAGGCATGGATGGAGTGTTTTTAGGAATAAAAGATGGATTGGTTGATAGTTTGGAACATTTCACTCTCCAAACTTGGGAAGATGAGCAATGATGGGTGGATACAAAAGTGTGCATCGGATTAGGACCAATCACTTGATATAATTTGTACGTCACTTGAGAAGCCTTCTTTTTCCTTTGTGGACATCTTTGATGGATACTTTTACCTTTTTTATTTTGTCCCATAGTTTCTTTGACTAATGGAGTTTGATAGGGAAAATATTTCTTTGTATTCTTTGGTATCCATGTGTATTTGATTTTTCCATTATGCTTCCCAACTTATTTTTCTTTGATAATGTTCTTTGTGCTTTGATTCTATAGACATCCAAATTTGGACACCTAATTTATCCAAATTTATCACTTTTCATCTAAACATCCTCTTATCCGAGTTAATTATTTAATACCCTTAATTCTGCCAAATCCCTAAGGTATTTAATTAACAATTAAAACCCTCCTTAATCCTCTTTTTATCAAATGAATTAAATAAATAATACATTTATTTAATCCCTCACATGTCATTTTCATCTAGTCCATCTCCTAATCTCTTCATTAGGGATGTGCACATGCCTAATCCTTGATTAGGATGTGTCACATTCCTCCAACTTTTGCAAGTGGCTTCTAATCCTCATTAACCCCTAATTATCCTCTAACTACTAATTAGTTAAACCCAATCAATACCTTGGTCAACTCTCCCCATCCCCCAAGGAATTTTTAATTCCTTTTTATTCACCCTAGGTTCCCCTCTTCCCCATGTGAATTTTTAATTCACATTTTATTCCTCCTAGAATCCCCTTTTCCCATGCATCTTCTAGAATCTTTGACTTGTCACATCAAGTCACATGTGACAAACTCCCACCTTTTTGGAGACCCTCTCTTATCCACTATATTCTCCCAAGCATGTGAATTTTTAATTCACATTTATTCCTCCAAGTAATCTTCTCATCTCTCAATGTACTTCCAAGGTACATGTCCTTCTTACACATCACTTGTCCTCCCTTCCACCTCACTTCCACATCATCTTATCCTTGGCCATCTTACATTCCACATGTCAAGATGTGAGGGCTTGTGAGTTCTCAACTCACCATATCCCTACATCTTGACCTTGGTGGCTCAATCTCAACCATTGAATTCTCTAGAGAATTCAAATTTCTCTATAAATACCCCCTCCTCTAAGGCATTTTAAAAAACACTTAGTCATTTGAGAAACATTATGCTGATATTTTGTGCACTCATTTTACAAGCATTTTCTCTCATCTAGCCATCCATTTTTAGCCATTTGCATTTGCATCCCACCATATAGTTAATTTTGCATTTAGCTACATCAATAGCCATCTAAGGAGCATACAAAGTAATCAAAATCAAGGGCCAATGAAGGAATTTCAGCTGCAAAGAGAAGGTGTAATCATTTGCAATCTTCTTTCATTTTATCTTTTTGTATTAACAATTCCTTAGACTAATCTTGAGGTGTTTCTTTGTGTTTGTCCATTGCATTTTAGTTGTTTTTTCACATTTAGAATAGGTAAAACTCGAGAATATCACATTTTTGGCATGCTTGGTGGGACCCACAAGTGGGTTCCTCTATTTAACGTTTGTTGTTATTGAGATTATTTGCAGGAACAGGTCACAGAGGGGCGACTACACCCTCCTATATGCTACAGAGGGGAGACTACGCCCTTTGGTTCATTGCAGACAGGAAACTACGCCCTCTGGTTCACTGCAGAGGGGCAACTACGCCCTCCTGGTCACTGCGGAAAGGCGATTACGCCCTCTGTTTCACTACAGAAAGGTGATTACACCCCCTGTTTCACTACAGAAAGGCGATTACGCTCTCTGTTTCACTATAGAAAGGTGATTACGCCCTTTGTTTCATTGCAGAAGGGAAATTACGCCCTTGATTAAACTTTGTTTTCTAACATTTTACTGTAGAAGGGCGACTACGCCTTGGTTTGATTTTTTCTTGCTAACATTTTAATGCAGAAAGGCGACTACGCCCTCTGGTTCACTACAAAAGTTCAATTGTGCCCTCCCACTGTTGTAGAAGTTCAACTAAGCCCTCTTGTTGTTGCAGAAGTTCAACGGTACCCTTTTACTGCTACAGAAGTTCAACTGCGCCCTCTTGTTGCTGTAGAAGTTCCGCTGCACCCTCTTGTTGTTGCAGAAGTTCAACTGCGCCCTCTTGCTGCTGCAGAAGTTCAACTACGCCCTCTTGTTGCTGTAGAAGTTCAACTACGCCCTCCTGCTGCTGCAAAAGTTCAACTGTGCTCTCTTACTACTGCAAAAGTTCAACTGTGCCCTCTTATTGCTACAGAAGTTCAATTGTGCCCTCTTGTTGCTGCAGAAGTTCAACTGTGCCCTCTTGCTACTGCAGAAGTTCAACTATGCCCTCCTGCTGTTGCAAAAGTTCAACTACACCCTCTTGCTACTGCAGAAGTTCAACTGCATCCTCTTGTTGTTGCAGAAGTTCAACTGCACCCTCTTGCTGCTGCAGAAGTTCAACTATGCCCTCCTGTTGTTGCAAAAGTTCAATTGTGCCCTCCTGTACAGTGCATAAGTGCAATTGCGCCCTCCATTTGACTGTAGAAGGGAAACTACGCCCTATTCCATATCCTATTTCTAACAAATTTACTGCAGCGGGGTGGATACACCCTCTTCCATATTCTATTTTTAACAAATTTGTTGTAGAGGGGCGACTACGCCCTCCTGGTCACTACAAAGGGGTGACTACGCCCTCCTAGTCACTGCAGAGGGGCGAATTTTCCCTCTTGGTTATTGCAGTGGGGAAAATTTTTCCTCCTAGTTACTGCAGAGGGGCGGATACGCCCCATAACAACACATTTTGAGAGGTAAAACGACCGTTTTAGCTTAGTTTTTGCTCCAATTTTTTGCTATTTTCTGATTCTAACCCCCTAACATTGTTTGTTGCAAGGATATTGGTGTTTTTGCTAACATTTTGTAGCATATTCTTGTGTAATTGGCGAAGAAAGAAGGATAAAACAATTAACGTTTGCTTGCAGGACCTTCTGTTTACATAGATTTCCAAAGCTATCCTTGTTTTTTTTGTTAATCTATGAACATAGTTTAATTAGGGAAGTAATATTCATTGGTTGTTGTGTCTGTCTTGTTTTGTTACCCAAAGGGAGCATTAGTTTTTTTTCACTTTCCCCTTTTCCATATCTTGTTTCTAACAAGTTTGTTGCAGCGGGGCAGATACGCCCTCTTCCATATTCTATTTCTAACAAAGTTTGCTACAGCGGGGCGAATACGCCCTCTTCCATATTTTGTTTCTAACAAGTTTGTTGTAGAGGGCCGAATACGCCCTCTTCCATTTTTTGTTTCTAAAAAAATTGTTGTAGAGGGGTGACTATGCCCTTCTAGTCACTGCAGAGGGGTGAATTTTCCCTCCTGGTTATTGTAGTGGGGCGAATTTTCCCTCCTGTTACTGCAGAGGGGCGAATATGCCCCAAAACAACACATTTTGAGAGGTAAAACGACCATTTTAGCTTCGTTTTTGCTCCCATTTTTTGCTATTTTCATATCCTAACCCCCTAACATTGTTTTTTGCAAGGATATTTGTGTTTTTGCTAACATTTTGTAGCATATTCTTGTGTAATTGACGAAGAACAAAGGATAAAACAACTAACATTTACTTGTAGGGCTATCCGTTTGCTCAAATTTTAAAAGCTATCCTTGTTGTTTTCGTTAATCTAAGAACATAGTTTAATTAGTGAAAGTAATATTCATTGCTTGTTGTGTCTATCTTTTGTGTCACCCAAGGGGGCATTAGTTTTTTTTCACTTTCCCCTTGCACTTCGTGTGAGCTTGGGGAGCAGTTGGAAATGATTAGTGCCTTCTTTTTAGTGGAACCTGCTTGGGGATTTCATCACCCCAAGGGACGATTCCAACCATGCATACCGATGAGGTATAAAAAGGGGGGAGAGAAAAATTTGTACCTCAATCTAGTTGCATCGTAATTGGTCGAGCGTCGAAGCTAGGGTGATACCTAGATAGACGTGAAGAGTTGGTTTGATCCCTTTAGTATCTCGTTGGGGTTCCCGACTCACACTTGTGATGAGCTGGTGTTCATGGTTGTGCCTCACATACCAAGAGTATATCGAGGACTCCCTAGACACCTTGTGCATCCTAGATTAAGACCTTTGTTGGCCATACCCTTAATACTAATCGTAGGATCGTGCTTGTTTGAAAGTGCTTTCTTGTGAGAAACCAGTAAATTTTTTGACAAGTTGGCCTTATTGTTGTCATTTTAAGTCCTTTCCATAGTCATTTTCATCTAAGCCAAGTCCCTGTTTGCTATAGTGGGGCAAATTTTCCCTTCTGTTTGTTGTAGTGGGGAAATTGTCCCTCTTGTTTACTATAGTGGGGCGAATTTTCCCTCCTAAATAGTCAAAATTGCCCTGTTTAGCTCCATTTAGCCTCTAAACCATCGTTTAATCATTCCAAACCTCCGTTTAATCATTCCAAACCTCTGTTTAATCATTCCAAACCTCCGTTTTGTCATTCTAAACCTTTGAAACCTTCGTTTAATCATTCCAAACCTCCGTTTAATCATTCTAATCCTCTGTTTAGTCATTCCAAACCTCCGTTTAGCCATTCCAAACCTTCGTTTAGCCATTCCAAACATCTATTTGACCAAGTAGTCTTTCATCCCTTTCAATCCTCCATTCACTCGTTTTGAGTAATCTTTCATCCATTCCAAGTATCCATCTCCTCATTTGAAGAGTTGTCCATCCTTTCTAATCAATTGTTTACTTGTTTCGAGCTTTCGTTTCCGCGACTTGAGAGTCCTTCGTCCATTCTAAGCAATCGTTTATCAGTTTTGAGTGCTTATTCATCCACTCCTATCATTCATTTTCCCAATTTGATCATCTATTTCCTCAATCCGATTACCTAACACCCTGTTCCAATCACCCATCTCTTCATTCTAACAGCCTGTTTACCCGCTTAGAAAGTCCAAAAGCAATGGGGTGAATTTTCCCTACAGTGGGACGAATCTGCCTTGCAGTAGGGAAAATTCACCCCTTTGTGAGGGAAAATCTGCCCCAGAAGGGAAAATTTTCCCCTCTGTAGCAAAAATTTGGCAAACAGACTATAAATAGATCCAGTTCCCAAATCCAGCTGACGGAACCAATCCTATCATATCCTTCAATCCAATCCTAATTTGAGCTTTAATCTAATCCCAATCTGAGCTTTGGTCCATCCACATTCTATTGAGCTCATTCATTCATCATCCGAATTGTATCGATACATCATCCTCAAGCATCTCTAAGTTACACATCCCTTATCGTTTCCCCATCCAAATCCCTTGAACTTTGTTTCAGGTTATTATCTGAATTGACCTAAGTGTCTGAATTGATCATCATCATCAACATCTACATAGGATTGTCATCCTTCCTAAGTTAATCATCATCGCCGGCCCAATCAATTCACCTTCAATCTCAAGGTGGATTCGGTGTTGCAATCATCCATTTATCTTTTAATCTGATCCATCAGTATCCTAAGCCACCTAGGGTAATCTCAGAATGGGGTTTATAGTCCCTTTCATCATCCTATCTAATCCATCAATCGATATTATCAATCATCGATCGATCTTATCCAATCCAATCCAGTCACATCCCTATCCGATCAACTTCGACCCAATCAATCTACTTCCATCTCGAGGTAGATTCGGTGTTGTAGTCATCCTTTCATAATCAAATCAGAATCAATCCCATTGCATCATCCAATCATCATAATTTGATCTTTAATCCAATCCTGATCTGAGCTTGACCTAAATCCTTACTTGAGCTTTAGTCTGTTTCCATCTGAAATATTTGATCCTTCCTATTTTTTCTTTCATCATCATGAACCCTTATCCTCCATCAATAGTAGTCAAGGGAAACCCTAATTACATCGATTACAATAATGAAGGTCTTGTCGATCAAGAGGTATATGACATAGATCCCATTGACACTATCATTGCTAGTAAACTTTCTCCACCCGCTTCCCAAAATCCAATCACCCCTTCAAGCTATCTCGTTATGTCTTCACCCATGCCTAATCATGCTCCTTATGCTACCTTTGACAAGGGATGTCCAGTATCTTCCCCATCTATATATTCGTCATATCCTTCATCTACATAGTCCCCTTATCCAACACCTACATCCTCTTATCCTAATCTACCAACCCAATACTCCTCTTACACTCCCTCATCCATGTCCCATTATCCTAATCCTCCATACCAATCAACCTATTCTAATCTTACATCCACACCTTTTTATCTTAATCCTACACCCCCATCAACTTACCCTAATCCAACATCCACATCTCCCTATCATAATCCACCTTCCACATCTTCCTATCTTAATCCACCATCTCAATCTTCCTATCCTAACCTGCCATCTCAATATTATTCCTACAATCCACCAGCCGCATCCTCTTTTCTTAATCTACCATCCACGTCCTCATATCCTAATTCACCATTCCAATATCCCTACCTTAACCCCCCATCCAATACTAATCCTCCATCTACTCCTAATCCTCCATCTACTCCTAGTCCTATATCCAATCCCATTCCTCCATCTAACCTTAGCTCACCAATCCATAATGCTAGTCCTCCACCCGTCCCTAATTCTTCATTTATTCCTATCACGCCATCTCAGCCTCTAGTATGCAATTTCCTCACTCCAGAAGTTCTCCAAGGACTTATGACAAAGAAGACATCCCCAACTCGACCACTTGAAATTGTGGAACCATTCCATCCCACACCTATCATTGATGCTACCACCCCTAGCACCACTCAAACCATCAAACCCACTGAATCCATTGAACCCCCATCTCCTACTCTGAGATCCACTGAATCCGTTGAAGACACCCAAGTCCAATCCACTCCCTCTACTCCTAGATCCACCCACTCCATCGAAGACACCCAAATCCAATCCACTCCTCCCACTCCCAGTAACACTGAAACCCATTTCCATTAACCTCATGAATCCTCCATACTTTCGTCTCCCCCACTTGAAGAGTCCCTCCAACACTCTGTTATCATGTCACCCACACAGATGAGTCATGCCAAGATTTTGATTCAAATCATACCACCATATCCCCTCCTCCACATCAAGATCCCACAATCCCATCCAGTCTATCTCAAGCTCATAGTCCTTCATCCTTTCTAACCCATGATCCCCTTGACACTCTAGATCCAATCACTCCATCGCATGAGCCCTTATCACCTGCTGCCATGAATCCTAATCCTATCATATCCCCTTGGTCCCCTCTCATTCCTCCATGGTGGTCTCCTCGCAGAATAAAAATAAAACATATACACCAACCCTCCTCTTCCGCCTAATAATGGACTCACATCATTCTTCTAGAATAACCAAAATCTTGTCCTAGATCGAATGCTCAAGAGAATGAACTATCAAGGAAAAGGTTTAGGCCTTCATGAGAAAGGTATTATAGAGCCCATCTAAGCTAAAGAACATCTGTATACGCAAGGTCTTGGATGTACTACTCACAACTCCCAATCCAAGAGTGTTGGTACAACCTCCACACATCTTCCTTGATCCTCTTCTAAAAAGATAAGAGGCTCCTCCCATAACTCCACTAGATCATTTGCTGCCATCCCCCCTCCTCCATCATATCGCTTCAAAACAACCATCCATATTCCTCCTTCATCCGCTCCATCCATTTTGGGTCCTTATGTTCCCCTGTCCCCCATCACATATACTCTGGGTCCTAAATCCATTTTGGGCCCTTACATCCCGAAATCACCTCCTCCATCTCATCCTGTTATCCATCCATCACCTATCCATGTCACCCATCATAACTATCCCACTCTCATGTTCCCTAATCAGGATCAACAAAGGCACGTACCTATACATCATCCATTCACATATCATCCTCAAAATCCTACCTCCATCCCTCCATTCATATTCCCTCCACATCATCCATCTGCTTGCACCCATCCCATTACTATTAAAAGCACTTTGAATTCCAAAGTACAAATGCATAAATCTAAACATTCACATGAATCAAAAACTCCTCATTTCCCCACTAAAATACATGTTGAAGAAAATAAAAATCAAATCCAAAATCCAAATCAAATCCATAGGCCGCAAAGGCCCACCAAAGCAAAAATCAAAACCATGTGGATCCCAAAGAAAATAGATGCAATTCCTTCAAATGAAGCCTCTATAACAACATCCAAAGTTGCTACTCCAAAAGCTAATCATGCAAATCCTCCTAAATCCATTTTGGGTCCTTATGTCCCAAAATTTTCTATCACCTCTCCTCCATTATCTCCACATCCTCCATTACACCCTCCATTAGCCCCACATCATCCAACCATTAATCCTCCTATCCTTTCACACCCCCACCACATGTGCCAATGTTGGTCCTGAACATGCCTCCCCATCATATGTTTACTCCATCATTCCATCCATACACTTTCCAACATCCCATCCATTATTCCACATACCTCCCCCAACAAATCCCTTTAATACCTGCCCTTGCATAATTCCTCCATTGTCATAACTAAGGTTGTACCAACATCCAATAGTCGCTTCAAATATGGGCCATTAATACTTCGTATGGAATTTGATGCTTGAGTCCTTCATCCATACCCTTATCACATGTCTTCCACATCCCTCCCTATACTTATCCATCTCCACTCGCATTCTATCCAAAATAAATAAATAAAAAACAATAAAAAAATTAGAAAAAGAAAAAAAAAATGGTCAATAAAATAAAATAAAATAGTAAAGAGAAATCCTTCATCCAATGGTGAAAACTTGGAAAACAAGCGCCTTGGATAAGTACCATGATGAAAACCTGGCAAACAGGTGTCATGCGTAAATCCCCTATCCATTTTACTTCTGCACTTGGGGGCACCTGCATCCCTTTCACCCACCTCCTTCATCCCACCTATCTTACTCATCCTTCACCTTGATCCCTCCATCCTCCTTGTGATCTTGATATAGCTAGGGGAAAACATATAGACATGCTTTGGACACCTCTTGGCATACATTCCCCTCCCCTATCCACTATCCTCTTCCTTATCCTCACCATCTAGTTTCCTCGCTATCATGAATCTCCTTCTTCATACCTCCTATCCATATCCATCTCACTCCCTTGTTCATCCATCCTTTTATCATTCATTCCTCCTACTTCATTATACATGACATACCTAGAG
>VDFB02007541.1:34111-60674 GCA_007258455.2 Sequoia sempervirens | reverse complement strand
GGAATCTTTATGAAGGATCAGAAGGTGACACAAGGAACTATGAAGAAGCCAGAAATTAGACAGCCTGATAAAGGTGAACAAAAGCTGTCCAAAAGGAGGAAGTGAAGGAATTACACAAAGAGATGCAAAAGCCTAACTAGCCTAGTGAAAGAGAGAAGGAATAAAACAAAGGAGAAATGTTAGAACAGAAGAAAATTTTTAAGGTGGAGGGCTCTTCTTTTGACTTCACTTAGGCATTATCCCAGGTAAAAATTTATGTTCCTCTACTTGAGATGATGAAAATTAAGGAATACAGAGACAGTGTTGTTCAATTGATAATGAATTCTGAAAATAAAGTAGCTATTAAAGTAGTCAAAAGGTAGGAGAAAGTAAATATCCCAGAAATCTTCTTGAGTGATGTATTAACAACTCCCCCACATGTAGATCCTTTTTTCACTACATTACTCATAAATAACAAATTGTTGAGGAATTGCATGATAGACTCTGGTGTGGCTATAAACATCATGCCAGTAGGAGTTATGAAGCAACTTGGCATGTGGGTTGATACTAATGGGGGAAAGTGCTATGCAATGGATAACATACCTATTCCTGTGGTAGGTATTATGAGATATGTTGAAGTCAAATTGGCTACTTATCCACAAGTGGCTTATAATATAGATATAACAATAATTGATACCCCACCTCAGTTTGGGATGCTTTTATCAAGACAGTGGACAGCAGCAGTTGGGGGAAATATTCAATTTGATTTTTCTTATGCAACTATTTCGGTGAATGGTCAGGAAGTTAGGTTGTATAGGGAGCCAAGAATGAGCCAAGTTGTTGACTATATACCTCAAGATCAAATCAATTATTTCTGTGATGTGGATCTTGGCAATTTCAAGATGGAATCATCCTAGCTAGAGTTAGTCAATACTGATCCAATTGAGAAGTATGTTGCGCATGATTGCAATGGTGTGTTGAAGATGTACTTTGGTAGAGCATGGGAGCCTAAATCATTTTATTGGCCAGAATCATCAAAACAATGGACCTTTGATCCAATAAAAAAATTTATTGATAGGGGTGATATCATGGATGAGCATCAGGAGATCAATTATACACTGTAGCCAGTAGAGGATGAGACATGTGCAAGTCAATATGATTCCTGTGATAGCCTGCATGAAGAAGATGAAGATACAAGAGAGTTGTCTTGCATAACAGATTGTGATAGTGTATGTTATGATGGGTCTATTGAGTATTCAGATTTTGATTTAGAACATGGTGATTCTTGATGTTCTTGTGATGATCAAGAGGAAGAGGCAATGAAGAACACAGGTCCATTCAACAGTGAAATAATACCTCTAGCTGCAGTTGAAAGCTACGAAGATACAGTTGATGAAGAAGAGGTTTGTATATTTGAAAATGGTTTCTGAACTTTTTCAAACCCATTGTATGATGAGGAGTTAAAAGAAGATCAGATGATATTTTGCAAAGGTGTGTCCATGAATGAGTTTCAGGTATTTTCAAATCCACTTTATGATAAAGAGGAGGTATTTTTAGAAAAACAAAGTGATGGTATAAATGATTGTGCTGGTAATATTTCTGATTTCTCATTCTCTGATGATCTTGGACATCTTTTTGATGATGACAAAAGTGAAGAATATAAATGTAGTGATGAAAATGTAGAAACATGTTCACTTAGCAGTGAGCAAATTTCAGATTTACTAACTCTTGAATACCAGAGATGTGTACAAAAGGATGATTTTGAAGTTTTGTGTCTAGTTTACATTTTTTTGGTAGTAGAGGTTCTCTATGTAATGATTCTTATGACTCCCTGTGCTTTTATCGAGATGATAGAAAAACCTTTGGAGTTGACCAAATACATGTGTCCATTCATGAAGAGGTAAGTTTTTTCAGAAGTGCTAACTCATATGGAGAAGACATTTGTCTGCATCCCAGGGATGATAGAAGTCCAGGTTTGATTGGTTCATACATGCATGATTTTGAAGATTTGAGTCATATTCAAGTATTGTTTCCAAATGACGATTTGAAGGAGGTGAAGAAGGTTTCATTTTTTCCTGTTCTAGATAGTGTTGACATGACAAAAAAAATTGTTTCTCAAGAGAAGCACTTTGATGGTCAATTTTCAATACAGCTAGGAAAGTGTTTTATAATACATAACAGTGAGAAAGATAATGAGGAATTTTGCATTGAATATACAAGCATTTTACATATTGAAGATAACAGGGGTTTGTCCCATGATGATGAAGAATTTGAATTGCTAAATGGTGTAGGGATTTTAGGCCAAATCGAGCATGATGACTCTCTAACAAATTTTAATAACAGTGACAGAGCAGGTTGCATGAATTTCTTCAAAAAGAATCTAATGAATTTAAGAAAAAACCAGGTATTTGACAGGGGAAAGTATGGTTTGAGTTTCAGACTATAATTGTTCAGAACTGATGAAGTTGAAACACAGAGGATTAAGGATTGCCGGTGCATGGAAAACTCTTGATGGTCCTCTTTAAAATTCTTTTCCATGCACAGTAGTTTAGGGTTCTGGTTCACCTCCATTTTGCATTCATTTTTCCATTCATCTCCATTTCCATGTTTCTCATTGGTTCATCATTTTGTGTCTGGTTTGCTCACCCAAAGATTTGGATCCTTGCAATGATCTTACTATCATTCATCCCTAGATGGAGCCACTGTTGGAACTGTAAATTTTTTGAATAATTTCACAATTTTTTCATACCCCTAAGTTTCCAGAATAATCATCACCATATGCACAGGGCCTTCCATCATGACTTTTTGCTTGCATTTTTGCCTATATTTATCCCATATGATCCATCGAGTCTACATTTTTCACATTGTGATCCATATCGGCATGAGTCTATCGGGGTCTCCCCGACTTGTAATGCATTTTTTCTTATATGTATCTACTGCATGTCTGTTGGAAGGACTTCTTTACTATCACGACGATCAAAATTCATCTATTGTTCTGTTCGACAGGACTTTCACTTTCAGAGTGAGATACACATTTCGAGAGGAGTTTGGTCTTCGATATATTGTTTCGCCGAGTGCTTTATGTCTCGCCGACCGACATATATGGAGGTACATCGGCAAAATATTTTGGCTTCGATGAAAGGTCATAGCGATCTCACGGTGTCTTACCGACTTGGCACAAAAGGGCTTTCGGTCTTATCGAGAGGAGTCTTGCCGAGCAACACATTGAGGGATTTCTTCAGCCAAATAATTTGTTTTCGGTGTGAGGTCATAACGAATTCACATTGTCACACCGACCAGTGACGGAAGGATGCGTATATCGGTAAGAGTTAAATTTTTCAGAGTGAGGTCTCGGCAAGTGACCTTTGGTCTCACCGAAATTACACAAAAGGTTTCCATTGGTGTGAGATTGAGTTGTCTCGGCGAATAGGAATGATCACGTGGGCTTTCGGTAAGACATAATATGCTCTATGTGAGGTCTCCCCGATATCATAAAGTTACAGTGAAGCGGATGAAGCGAGGAGGCACATTTCGGTAAGAAAACTTCTTATGTCTCAGCGATTGGGAAAAAACATTAAGGGTGACTTTCAGTATAATGAAGTATTATCTATATGATGTCTCCCCGATGGTAGAGGATCACAGTGATATACAAGAGGTAAAAGAACTTTCGATGAAACATAATGAAATCTACAAGAGGTCTCCCCGATATTAGAATATTACAGTGAAACACAGAGAACTAAGGGGCGACTGACAATGATATAATTTCCTTCGGCATGACTACGATATGTCTTGGCGACTGTTCCAGTGTTGATTAATAGAATTCAAATGTTGCTGGCCGACATGAAATGAGCTCGAATGCGAACAGTTGCCTGCCGACTTGTGATTTTGAAACGATGTGTTTTTTCATATACAAATGTATAAATACCCATCTGTGATTGTAAATGAAAGAGGAGACAGTAGAGAGAAATCAGTAGGTAGGGTAGGAATAGAATTTCCACAGAACAGAGACCATGATGCATGTTTTCAAAATGGAGTTTTTAATGAGAATCAGTTGATGTCACAGCTTATTTCTGGTGTCAATTGTCTGTTGAATTTATTGAAAGTATTATTAAGTTGTCTCTAGGGTTAGTTTTTCTGATTATTTAAATTGGTATAACAAGTTTATATTCAGTTTATCAGTGCACATTTGTTGTATCTGTGTGATTAATTAAATGGTTCTTTCAAGGAGAGATTAAATCCTTTTGATTAATCACAGTAATTAGGGAAATTCATCTAGATCATTAAGAAGAGCTTAGTAATCACAGTCTTGCATGTTTATACAAGTTATAAACAAAATATATGCCAACAATTTGAGTGTTTTCCAGAAAGAGGTTTCCCATTGCTATTTCATTTGACTCTACATACCCAATAAGGCACTAGTCTCTGCATTTCTCGCCATTTAGATTCATTCATTTTCTTTACATCTGTTAACTGAGCATATTAGGATTTAGCTTTGAATGTTGTATACAATTTATAGCAAATTTAATTTCATTTGTCTGCTCCCATCTTCCATTGTTGGCAAAACATTTCAAGAAAGTTAAGCACATTAAGTCTGCTTCATTCATATAGGTACACCCACCTAGGTCTAGCAGCACCTGAAGAGTAGAAGGTCTAAATATTTTGACCTTGTCTGTTACCCTAAAACGTATCAATATTTTGGCAGCCTCTTAAGGCATTCCGCCTGCGTTTTTGAGAGCTAATAGGGGCATCATGAATTGTCCATACAAGCATTGCATGGAATTGAAATTTTCTTTGTCCTATTGGTCTAGAGACGTCATACATAGTGACACCATTCCATAACCTTAGTAACTCATCGATAAGAGGCTCGATATATACATTCATATCTTTAACTTGGTACTTACCTAGTTGAATGAACATAAACATTACAT
This sequence comes from Sequoia sempervirens, assembly GCA_007258455.2. Taxonomy (NCBI): domain Eukaryota; kingdom Viridiplantae; phylum Streptophyta; class Pinopsida; order Cupressales; family Cupressaceae; genus Sequoia; species Sequoia sempervirens. The sequence goes on along the minus strand of VDFB02007541.1, from coordinate 55,767 downwards.
AATTATTATAACTATTTTACTGCAATATATATAAATTAATGTACATGACTATTGAATGAAAAAAATATAAGTCATTATGCAACAAGTAAGAGAAATGAGATGCTACTACGTTAAAAAAAATTGATGTAAAAAAATACCTTGAGCAATCATTGACAACATTATGTGCTCCCTCTTTATTAAAATCCATGGAGGAATGTTATTGTTGATAACAAAAGTAGGCCACACCAAGGAAATATATCTTAGCTCTCCATATGAATTGACACCGTCTGCTCCCAATGAAAGCCTGAGATTATGAGGTTCTTCTTTAAAGTGTGGCCTTTTTTCCTCCATGTCCCTAAATGCAGAACCATCAAAAAGGCATTCAAAGAATGTCATCTCCATTTCTATTCTATGCATGGTAATCCATAAATTGTGCTAAGCTTTTGCACCTAAATAATTGTTGCATACGTGGAATAATGGGAATATATCAAAGGACCTTGTGAGACACCTTTTTTGTTAGCTGATCTGTTCAATATCTACTGATATGACATTTTGGGCATTATGTTGCAAATTCCTATTGTTTATGATATATAATATGATCATTGGGACATGCATCTATTGCTTGATACTCCATTCCGATATCTTTCATAATGCCATATAAATCTCGGTATGAGCGAGGTAAAATATTTGATGGTGGTAACAAAAATTCACCAATCAATCTACAACAAAAAATAATTTGTTAATATAAAGAATATTAATGGTAATATTTCATCTTTTATTTACTAGTGATGAACTAACAATAATTAAAATAGATGAAAAAAGATGACATATATGACCTACCTTAACATGCGTGAGATTGCTATGTTTGAGAAACCATTCATAACCTTCAAGTTCAACATCAACAATACAACAGAGAGAAGAGTTGTTTGGGAGCCTTCATAAAGGGGCTCGTATGCCTTCTCAAGTACAGGTAAATCATGAACATCATCAAAGTCATCTCGATCATCATGATCAGCTCTGCACTAAATGTGTCATGGATCAATGTACTTGTACCATCATCTTCAACTATGTTTTCTGGCGCATGATCATCTTCTTCCATAGGATCATTAACTTCAACTTCGATATTCATAGCTCCATGTTCGTCTGCTTGCAAAACCACATTCTCCAAGTCGTGATAATCCATATCATCTACCCTAGGGCGCCCCACATTTATAGTAATGATATAGACACAAATAAACCATGATTATGATCAAGTGATTATATATATATATATATATAAAATGTTAAAACGATATAAACATTTACAAATTCAATAAATATAAGCACATATAATGAACAACTTACCAATGGACGATAGTCATGCCCCCCTTCAACGTGACCATGTTGCCTACAATGTTTCTCAGCTGTTGTGATTAAAAGTCATATCGTCTTTAAGCCCTTGCAATTATTGCAAGGACAATAACATTTCCCATCACCCTTTCTTTTCAATCTAGCCCACAATCTACCAAGTGTCCCTTCATTTTGTTCTAGACTAATATTATTTGACATGATTTTTCTTTACCAAGCTTGACTATTTAGATCTTCAAAAAATATCAAATTCACACTCCAATAATTTTTATTCATAGACAGGTAAGAAAATTAATAATTCCAATATTTTACACAAAAAAAATTTGGCATGCAACCACTCCTGCAAAAGAGAAGATAGTCTGAAGTTAATGACCCCAAAAAAAACTTTAAAATGCTAATTCCAAAACTTATTAAATTATGATTTTACTATGATTTCCAATCATTAAGACTCCTAAAATTAGAATATTGAACTTGATCACAAACTTCCTACAACAATGGAGGTAGTGAGCTAGTAAGAACAAGTGATCCATTCGTAAGGAGCAACAAGTCAGAATCATCATTGCTAATGTCAATACCGATTTATCCTTTTAGTTAAAGATGCAATGTGTCACTTCTTATGACAAGCTTATCCCTAGGGCCCTCAACATTGAGAGAGCCCTAATCACACAAGGAAGCACACACTAGTAGACTTTGGCAAATAAATGACTAGGTGACTAAAAATTTTAGTCACAACAACTAAAAATATCTAAATTCTCCTCATTTTTTGCAACTCAACTATAAATGAGTAAATAAATTACTAGTTTGTTCATTGATTAAAAATTATTTAGTCACACAAATAAAAATGACTAAATAGTTAGTCATTTATTTAGTCACAATCCATTTGAATAAATCATTTAAGGAATCAAGAATATAGCCTGCCAAAATACTCCAAAACTTTAATAAACATACCCTAAAACTTTTGTCAAAATATTATTTTCAGGCATAGCCCACTAAAACCTTCGTCAAAACATTATTTTCAAGCATAGACCACCAACATGGAGAAGTGTTTCCATAAAGAATGACAGAGAACGGTGAGGAGATGTGCATGAAAGGAGGCATAAGATTCATTGTTGCTTATCTCATTCCTGCTCTTCTCAACAAATCTTACATTGTTCCTGCTACTATTTGTAATCTAGGTATTTACTTGACATATATTTGCATAATCTCAAATTCCTTCAGAGGATTTTGAAGTATCAATGTATTCTATATAGGGTTTAGAATGATTTATTTTAATTAATTAAATAAATAAATGATGTGTTTCCCTGTAATTAGATAATGTGGAGATCTCCTAAATCTTCCCCAGCACACTATTCTCTTTGGCACTGTATTCATTACTCCAGTTACTAGGGTTTTGCATGTGACATCTTTAATATCTTCATGACCATGGATTTTAAATAGATCTCAGTCTTTTCTTTAATCCTTTTCATGGTAACCCCTGAGTTCCATAATCCACCTTCAATCTCTTCTAAGAACGGTGTCTTAAGCTAGACTGCATAGTATGCATATAAAGCAAGTCCTTCATACCTGCCATTGTTCCAAACCACCACTCACTGCCTTGCTTAAAATGTTGCCTCCATAAGCAAAATATCATGTTTAAAATCATGGTTTCCAGTGATTGACCATTAAGGTCACCACTTTCATCAAGATACAATGAGATTTTTGTCTTCAAACTCAAGGCATTATGCAAGATAACATTGTGAATTGTTTGTTGTGTACGATTTGATTTTCTTGCACATTTACTGCTTTGCTAACATCCTTTAAGACTAGGTATTGCACCCTCACTGCAATCTCAAACAGCTAACTCAATCACTAAAAGATTTCTTTCATGAGCATCCTTCTATAAAATCAAACTATGCCCTATAGACTGCCTACTTACTACAAGGGACTCATTGTTTCATGGTATTGTAGATCTTAAGATCCTTCAACTTTATTGACACTACTTCACAGTCCACAAGGTATTATTCACTATTCTCCCATCTTTGATGAGTCTCAAAACACTGCTCAAACATGCAATCCACTACCTCCATTATACATTAATGGCTAAGAAGAAACATTGAACCTATGATTACCACTGTTACTTCATTTGGAAAGTCATTCCTTGATTGCATTTGCCTTGTCTAACACTACCAAAAGCATTTGAAAAACCCTTAAGGTCAGTAAGGGGGTAAGGAAACTCACTGTTAAAATCTTCACTTTACTATGCAAGGTTTGAGCTTTATTATCTTGTCACTGCTCAGCCTCTTTTTGACTGTCACATCGCAAGTGATTCTTCTTATCGTACATTGCATTTACAAATGTCACTAAGCTACATAATGTGCTTGTTATTGGCTACAATCTTTAGATTGCAAGATTTTTTTATTAGCTACAATGTCTCAATCTTTCTAGTATTGCAACCTCACTAATCCACTAGAGTTATTGTTTATGTTTCTACAGAGGCCTAGGGTTTTTACCCTAATCATGCTCTTACCAATTCTTCTGTTGGTATTAAAAAATACCATAAATCTTGGGTCAATAAATTAGTTGTCTTGACAAAGTTGTGGTATGATCTTGGATTGTATCCTAGAGTGTGTGGGAAGCTTTTGTTTGATCATTAAGGTATGTAAACCTGATTAGGGAAATGTATCCTATATAGCATGGTTCTTTCTTTAATACTTTCCATAATGGTTATTAGTAGATCACATTATTATAGTTTGTGGTAACCAAAGATTGCATTCAAGTATGTAACAAACTTGGTTTGTAGTTTAAGCTATACACTTTTATGTAACATTCATAAGATTTAGAAAATCTTGATCACTCTCTAGAATAGCCCATTAAACATGGGTTGTGCTTGAATGCACTACATAATTTATATAACACAACCACTCTACATATCAATCAGAGTTATAGGCTCTTTATTATAGCAAGAGGTAATCACTCTTTGATCATGATATAATTACATCCTAACTTGTTAAACTTGAGACAACCTGAATGCACCCAATGATGATTGAAACCTACATTTTACAACCTGAATTAACTACATTATATGAGTGCCTCCATTTCTATCACAACATAGCCACATTAAACTTGGGTCACACATGAATGCATCCTGTATTTGTTATATCACAACTGTGCCACATGACCAATAGAGTTATGGATCACATAATTATAGTCATAAGAATATGTTCCTTGGTTGTGATCTTATGGTGATTCCACACAACAAAATTTGGACATGAAATTCTCAAAACCCTAAACCTCTAAAAATGAAATTTGATGAGATTTTTCTTTAAAATATAATTTTCAAACCTAGAACTACAAATCTAACTTCACAACTGAATTCTGCAAAAAGACAATGACTACCCTCAACTTGGCGATATCTTCTTGATTTTTTTTAATTTTTCCAAAGAAGATCGTCCTTAGTTCTCCACAAACTATCTCAAGTAGAGCAAAATACTGTCGCAATAAATCAGCGAACTCACTTTTCTTTATGTCGGCCACAATTTGATTTTTTTCTTATTTTTCATGTTTGTCAAAATTTTGACGAAACTGATAGTCGACATTTCAACGAAACCCAGGTTCGTTGAAACTAATAGTCGACATTTCAACGAAACCCAGGTTCGTTGAAATTTCAATGAATGTTGGGGATAAACTTTTAAAAAATTGAAAATTACACATCAAATTTTCTAAGCACCCAACGATACATCAAATTATACATATTTCATCAAAGATTTTCATCGGATTTTGCAGTCAAATGAGTTAGTGAATTATCATAGCTCTTTTATTAAACATTGAACCAGTTGCATCAGTAACTGTTTGATTCTTCACGGACTTCAAGATTGGTGACCCGCTAAAGGAATTTAAACCTGTAATCTTAAAAGGTTGACTCAACCACATAAATTCAGCGTGAACTCGACTCAAGATATACCAGACCCACTCATTTTCTTCAAACACGGGAAATTTTACAATCCTCGTGAATTTATTCTCCTTTAAGGTTTTGAATTCAGGTTTTACCTTGAAATATTCTCCAACTATATGATTAGAGTACAAATTCAACAACTGTGAGCTTCCTAACTCCTCAATATTTACATTAATGTATGCCCTAATGTCTTCAATATGCAAGACATTGTTCGAAAAAGATGAGAATGTACCTAAGGGCTCTATCTCAATAGATTTGAAAGGATGCCACTTGAATTTTGTATGGGGTCTATCCTTGATATCAACTACCAACAAAGAATCCATTTTCACAAATTCTAAAGTTCACAATTTTTCTTGATAAATATGTTTTTGTTGGATTAGGGTTTGATCGCCGAATCGCCTTCACACTTGAATCCTCACCAAAATTCACCAAAGTTCACTTCACAGCTCTCCAAACTTATTTTTCTCAAAGTGAAAAGTGACAAATGAAGAATACAAATGAACTTTTATCATTCACACACCTAAATTTTTGTTGCAATAAATGATTTTTCCCTAACTCATTTAGATGCCTTGTTTCCATACTCTGTGAAAGATAACTCTTTCGCGGACCTTCAACTCTACATAAATACTCTCTCCAACTATTCAACAACATCTGTAGATCATCAATGCAATCACTGCACTCATCCATATCCCAATACCAACTACCAATAAGGGGGTTAAAATATTTTCTTAAGAACTCTCCCTAGGCTAAAGGCCTTAATCTAATTCTCGAAGGAATTACTAGAAGAATTTCCAAACCTTGATTTTGGTGCTGACTCATTTCCTACAATAGAGGGACTCTTCTTCACCCATATCTTCTTCATTTTATTCTTGATATCATTTGTAGTAACCTTTCCTTTCCCCTTTTCATCCTTCTGCATGTTTTTCCCTTGATTTACCAGACCCTTCATGCTTCTACATAATCTAGCAATGTGACCAGATTTTTTGCAATTGTAGCACACCACATTTCCTTGTCTAGACCAATTGTTCCATTGATTTTCTCTTGATCTGCGTTGGTTAGAAATATGACCAAATCTATTGCATGTATAACATATGACATCTCTATAAAATTTAATCATATTTTTGCATTCATTTGACTTATGACCATACTTATTGCAATTAAAGCATTGACCAGAGAATGATGGACCACTTGAGTTCATTCTACTTCTACATTGAGTAGCCATATGACCAATTTTTTTTTGCAAAAAAAATAGTAACCATTGAACCTTTGAGCATTAGGTTGTCTTATCAAATACCTTCTAGCTTTGTTCATCTGATTTCCTTGCCTAAATCTCCTTTGTCCAGATTTGGAACTTTCTCCTTCTTCATATCCAAGACCTCGCTTGTCACCTTCAATCCTTTGACTTTTAATTAGCTCATCAAGCTTGGCTGAGCTAATCTTGAAATTCTCCTTAAATTCATTTGCATTAGCAAGTTCATCTTTGAGATCAACAATCTGTTTTTCAAGCTCTTCTTCATTATTTCTAGATTGTTCAAATTCAAGCTCCAACTGATTGAATCCATCAGTAATTTGACTGTATTCTTCAAATTTCTCTTTTAAGGAATGAGCAAGCTTCTCTTCTTTCTTCTTTCTGTTTTCAATCTCCTTGGTCATCCTCATCATAATAGATTCCATCTCATGCTTTATGACTACATTATCTCTGGCAAACTTTTCACATTCTCCTATAGTTTCCTTCAGGGCTTGACTCAGTTGTTCACCTTCAATGTTCTTACTTTCTTTTTGCTTGATTTGATCATATAGTTCCTTTCTCTTTTCACTTGACTCATTGATTTTATCCTTTAATGATTGAATGAATTCCTCAGCATTCATGATATTTTCTTGCAATTCCCAGACTTAAAATTTTGATTGATCAAGATCATCTAGGGTCACCAAAAGTTGTTGTTGAAGATTGCTTGAATCCATTGAATCACTTTCCAAGATCTTCCCCAAGCTGTTAAAATTGTTTCGAGGAACTAGGCTCTGATACCAATTTTTGGAATCAAGGAACATTGAGAGGGGGGTGAATCAGTGTTTTGCAATTTTTAGCTTTATTAATCTGATCTTTAACACAATTATTGTTAGTGTAATTAATTATTTATTGCACTAGCATAAGTTAACTTAGGTCATGTATCTTTAGTCCTAGGTTGCATTTTTAATAAATCACTTAATAATGGGGTAATGTCCCCTTCCATGTTTGTAGGGATAAGATTCCTTCTAGAAGATGAGTTGTCCTTCTAGAACTTATCTCAACATTTAATAATTTTCTAGATAGGGTTCACATGTTGTCACATGTTGTTAGATCATGACACATGGCAACATCTCATGCATCTTAGGTTTTCTCTCTTGCCTATATATTTAGGCATCTTGTTCATTTGTAACATATCATATCATCAATATAGAATCTCTATTATGCATGCCTAGTTGCAACACTTTCTGTGTGGTTGATTATCTTTCCTGGAAAAGGTCCTCCATTGAAGAATCTAGAGCTTCAGGGACTACGCATCCATAATCTCAACACTTATAACATTCAACCAAATAAATATGCATCGACATAAAACAAACAACCACAACACCATAACACAAGGATTTTTACATGGAAACCCTGTTAGGGGAAAAACCACGGTGGAGGTCAATCCACAATATTATCTGAGTATACTCAAAAAGATGTTTACAAAGTTGGAATGCACTTGCATTTAGGCACACTGCCTAGATCTCACTGCTCAAAAATAGAAAGGCTCATTTCCTTACAAAAGTATTTGGATAACATCCAAAAGATTTGAACTAAGAAAGTAGCATCTACTAATGCCTGATTACAGTTCTAGTTAAGCTCATCAATTGAATTCTTGACCTTCTGTCTGATTCTTCTCCTCTGCTCTGACTGCTTTCACTTGCATCACAAATCCTTTAATGCACAAGTGAAACTATGCATAATCGCACTACAATCCTTCTGACATTCGAAACATAAATCAACACACTTTGTACATACATCAAAATGATATAATGGATCACTTATATATATCTGCAACTAAATATTTAATCACTACATGTTAGCTCCAAGAAAATATGAAATATTTACAAACTGTTGGCTCAATTCATAATTAATTTTCAATGCCCACCAACCAAAGTCGGCCACAACATAGTGAGGACCCAAATGAACATGCTCAAACACAGAAAAACACTTAAATAATTACTCCTCGAATATTCCCAACGACTACATTCACTTAGTCACCCTTCATGCACTGTTAAACAAAAAATTAATCAACTGGATCTTCTAACTTGCACATAGATCAATACAAGGCTCTAAGATTCAAGAATAACAAATATCATATACCAAACAACCTTCTCTGAGATCCAAAACTCAAAGTGATAATAGAAACTTGCATGTGAATTGATGAACACAATTTTGTTGGATGCTTTGTTTTAACATGACACTTAATCACAAAACTTTGATTTGACTTTCAGTATGATAAAATATTGATGACGTGTGGATTGAATCACTGACTAGGGTTTCCATCAATGACAATACCAAATAACTTGTGCAGTGTCTCTTTCCAACACCTTGTCTATTTATTCGGTATGGTGGATATTTTTACCTATACCATGGTAATGAGATGAATATTAGTTCATGGTGTTTAAGTCATTAGATGAACGTTTAGATAGGTTGTTTTATGTAATGTTTTGAAAATCTCACTTACCAATTATAACCCTTAATTTCCAAATTAATTTAATAGAATATTCATATGGGACAACATACATCAAAGAATCAAAGATTATGAAAACAAGGTTTTGCCATTATTAGATTTAGCCATACTGGCTTACACATGAATGATCATCTCATCAATACATGTAAATTCAAACATTGTAAAGCAAAATTTAAGGTAAAAGCAAGATCATAAATGCATCCACAAAGAAACCATAACACAAACATTTCATGAGTGGAAAACCCTCATGGGGATGAAAAACCACTTGTAAAAGTGTCTTACTAGCTTAATAAAATGTTTTTCTAGTAGTGCCTTACTGGCTACAAATTCTCAATGGTCTTAAGATGCCTCTTTGGCAATGATCATATGGTCTCACAGACCATTTATATCTTCAATTCATGTCTAACAAGTAAAATAATTAGCTACAGAGGTTTACTTTGTTCCTTTACATAACATTTATCTGGAACTGGCATCCTTAGGATATAAGCATGTCAAATATGTCAAATAATAACCCAAATGTTTTACATACGGTTTACAAAATCTCGTGTATTTCCCAATTTCTCTATAATCAATCAACTCTTAAAGAGTTAAAGGATCTTGAGCTAAATGATACTCATAATTTATAATTCCTCTCCGTATAACTAACTCATGAAAGCACACATCTTCTAAGATACTCTATAGATGATGATACATTATGGATTTACCAAGAATATAATGAAAGTAACTTCAATACACATAATAAATAACACCATTAAATGAGCATTTACAATAAATAAATATGATTCCTTAATTATCATTCAAGGAATGTATTGTAAATGCTTATTTCTTAACACAAATTTGTAACTTTCCAAAGTTTACCATTTCACCAATAGAACATCATATTATTCATAGTTTTACCACAATTTTATTCATAGCCCTACATCTATTCTAAGGTAAAATACTTTCCGTAGAAAAACAGTCACATTTAAAGGGAATAAAATTGTCATTCAGTAAAAACATACTTGTAGGAGTAATTCAAAAAATTATTTATTACAAAAAAAATTGAGAGTAACTCCAATTACTAAATTAACAATCAAATATTTACAATCACAGTAAAACAAATAAATTTTCAATTACAAAATATACATTACAAGAAAATAAGAAATTGTCAAATGGAATTAATGTTGGTAATTGTACACTCGTGTATCTCTTTATATAATCAATTATTTTTATTCATAAGTTCTTAGTAATGTAATTCAGAAACAAATCATTCTAGATAGCATGGTTAAAAAATAAAATGAAATAAAGAATCCTCGCTATCAGCATTATATGCATTTTAAGCAATTATGTTTTGCACTTATATTATTTTAGTATACAAACATTTAATAAAGAATCCAATATTTAATAAAGAATCTTCTCTATTAGCATTATATGCATTTTCAACAATTATATTTTGCACTTATATTATTTTAGTATACAAACATTTAATAAAGAATCTTCTCTATCAGCATTATATGCATTTTCAGCAATTATATTTTTCACTTATATTATTTTAGTATACAAATTTTTATATATATCCATATATATATAAATATTTATCTATAATTAAAAATAGCTTACTCCCAATTTGGGACTTTTGGTATTTCCCAGCCAAATTCAAATCTACTTTTTTTCTGGCTTGATAGTTTATTTATTCTCCAATAAAAGTAAATAGATATTTATATCTAGTTTTATATAAACTTATATATATTTATTTATGTACATAGTCAAAAATTATCAATCCAAGACAAAATATAGTTTCACCATGGTTATCAATCCAAGACAAACAGATACATCTACTAACACATTCATTTAAATATGTAAACATTATGTTTTAGATAAGTATACACAGATATATATATATAAATATGTATGTATGTATGTATGTATGTATATATATATATATATATATATATATATATATATATATATATATATATATATATATATATATATATATATATATATATATATATATATGTATGTATGTATGTAAACATTATGTTTTAGAAACCTCAATCTGGGCATAAAAGATTTAATACATAGGAGTTGCAAAATCTAAATGCAAATATATAAAGAATTTGGAAAAATTGTACAGGTTTCACTAATGAATTTTACACAGCACACACTTCATGTACAAAGGTTTTTGCACAATGGTTTTCAAAAGAATTAAATTCTTGAACAACATAGAAATTCTTTTCTCAGATTATGGAATTTAAAAAGCATTAGTAGATATTTTAAATACCTGGATAGTTTTCCTCTGGGTGAAAATGCCCTTCTTTTATTTCTCCTTTTGCTTTCCTTGCAATTTTTTTTTTGAATAATCTTCCCTTCTTTCTTTCCTTGTACTTCTCTTATTTCTTTATTTCTATTCTACTAAAAGGTAAAACATTTAATGGCAGCCATTCTGTTGCAATTGGAGAGCAAAATAATCAAGAAAATTACCGAACGGTTCTCTTTCTATTATCATTTTTCACCTTTTAAAAATTTCTCCTCCCAATCCAAAATACTTAATCTTGAAAATCTTAATAATAGAATTTATTTCCATTCACAATATTTATTCTCAGTAAATAAATAAATCTTATTAGTTCCTGCCATGGAACTATAGGTGACCCCTTGAACTTAACTAGTGATTAATTGTTTTGCTTGCAGCCAATCAAATTCTGTTAATTTCTTTCCTATACATTATAATTTAATTTTAATACATTATATTTTAATTTTTTAAAAGTTAAATGCACAATTTTTAACTTTTCAAATTCTCAAAATTATTTTTCCTCAATTTTATTGGCTCAAAACTTTTGAGCGATAAGGGTGATTTTCCCGGCTCCATTATGAGAGTTGCGATTATAGTGGGAGATGGAAAGGGCAGGAGAAAATGACAAATACTTTTAACTTAACTATTCTATTTACGTTTGCAATCTAAATTTAACTAACTCTAAATACTAATAAATTCCCCTATACTTTTACTTTTAACTTAATTATTCTATTTAATGGCAATTACTTTTAACTTAACTATTCTATTTACATTTGCAATCTAAATTTAACTAACTCTAAATGCTAATAAATTCCCCTATACTTTTACTTTTAACTTTACTATCCTATTCCTTTATAAAATAAAATTTTAACTAAAATCTATGTCTAAATAAATCATTCAATTTTAAATTTTCTATATAACTAGAAACAAGTACTTTGCATTTTTTTTAAAAAAAATTTATTTCGTACTTTTGTGTGTGCACGTGCAATTGAGGTACTAATTTTCTGGATTTAAAATTGATGCTCAAAATTTTTGAATTTGAAATAACTATTTTTTAAACCGTTTCTTGCATAACTGTTTTCTTATTTGAATATAATCAAACTATATAATTGCTTCATAGTTCATTGTGAATGCTTCTTCCTCTACAATTTGCAGGTGATTCAAGTATAGATTTATATTTATGTTATGTGGGTAAAATATGTTGGAATTATGAAGCTCAATTGATTCATCTATCTAACTGTTTTATTCTTTGATGTTTCATTTCTTTCTTTTGTCCTCTCATATTCTTGATTGTAAAAAGGACAGTAGTGCGTTGAGTTGTTGATATTGTATTTTATCTGAATTAATAGAGTGCCCTTGCTTCTAAAAGTGGATGTAGTCTACATTTTCCATGAATACATTTTGCAAATTTATTACCATTCTTAACATTTGTATTGGTGCTCTTTTTTCCCCTTTAGTGCTTTTGAAGTGTCTTAATGTATTGTTCTATTTTGAATAATAGTCAAAATTGCAGAGTAAGGATACCATGGGTGCAATGTAATTTTACATATTTTAAAGGTATTGTCAAGTTCTCTTCTTGTCTTTCCTACAAAATTTGTTTAATTTTTTTTTGTATCTTATCAATAATCTTTTTAAATAGTGAACTCAAATGAATATCAACAGTAACAAGTTCTCTTCTATCTTGCTGCAAAATTTGTTTATTTTTTGTTTGTATCTTATCAATAATCTTTTTAAATAGTGAAGTCAAACGAATATCAACAGTAACATTTAAAAGAATGAAGTGTACTTAATATTTTTATTAGTGAATAGCATACATTTACAATACAATTATGTCATATTCTTTCAGGCACTTTGTTAAATAGATTACATGTATTCTCCATGTCAATAATTGAAAAATCTCATTATTTTTTATGAAATTCAAGTCTGTTTGATAGATATTCTTATTGTCCTAAACAACATAAGTTGTAGATAAAACAGTCAATTCAAATCAAATATGTAGTGTAGTGTACAATTCTTTATGGGTAAAATAACAAAATCTACTATTGTCAGCACCCAATTTTTAGAACACAACAAAAAAAATTAACAAGTATAACAATAATTTTAATTATTTGTGAATAAAATAAATATAATATAAATTAAAGTAAATTATATCAATATAATATATAGAACTATAATATATAATAATAAAATAGCATAAAATTTAATTTCTTAAAATAATTAATAATAATAATAAATTGATGGAGGAGCATCTAGTTCGAGGGTGTGTTTTGTGTTTGCAAAACATTCCATAATTCTATTGTGCCAACATAAAATTTGGAAGCTAGAAGTTATTTAATTGTCAATGTAAATGGTGTTACTGTGAAATTATAAATTTTATATTTTGAAGAGAATTAGTGAGTCATGGGAGATTAGTTGTAATTTTTTTGTTTGTCAATAAATAAATTATTATTAATAATGATATAAGATAATAATATGGTTTTATAATATAATATAGCTAGTTTTAAATCTATTATATTTGATTATATATTATATTAATTTATTAAATTCATATGTAATATATTGATTTTAACATGGCATTATAATAATATATACTGTATAATATGTAACATATATAATCTAATATTTTTTTTAATTTATAAGAAAGAAAATATTATATAAAAAAGATCAATGATTGCACTAATTTTTTTAAAATATTTTCCACAACAATGTTAATTTCATTATATTTAATTTAGTAAAATGTTTGATTTTTTACTTTTTTAATTTTTGAATTTTTTTCCCTCATCTCATTATTCCAAATAAAATCAATTAAGCAGGGTCAAGGAGGGTTTGTAGGCGAACTTCATTCAACTAATGAAAATGATACACGAGTTAAAATATTTGTTTCCTTTAATACATAAATTTGCATAATGTATTAGAAAATTTTCATATAGATAAAATTTATGATATACCTTAGTTAAGTTGATTTCCATATAATTGCAAGGGTGTGCAATAATAATGCTAAAAATTGTTTATTAAGGTGAGTTTTATAATTAATATTACATAAATATAATCAAAATAATCTAATTTGAAAATATTAATAATTAAGAATTAGGTTTAGAATTAAGTTTATTATAATTATAATTATATAGATTAATTTACAATTATAATAATATTATTTTTTAATTAAATTATGATTAGGGTTATAGTTCACTAAAATACAATTAAATATTTTAGTAATTTAGAATTAGAATTAAAATTATATAATTATTTAACTTTAGGATTAGAATATATAAATATAATTCTAATTTATTAATTATTATTTTAAAATTTAAAATAATTATAAAAATAACTATAGATGTTTTAATCAATTATATTATAACCATATCTTATTTAATAATTATTTTAAATGTTTAATTAAATAATTAGTTATGAGAATTTTTATAATCAAATAATTAATTACAATATTAGTTTTATAAATTAATTAAATTATAATTCTAGAGCCCTAATTATTATTAATAATTATAATTCTAAAATCATTATAATTATGATTAGGTTTAGAAATAGGGTTAACTAGTTTAATGGTTAGAATTATAGATATGATTAGAGTTAGGGTTAAGATTATTGTTAGAATTAGGATTAAAAATAGGGTTAAGATAGAATTAGAATTACATTTCAAATTAATGTTAGAATAAGGGTAATGAAAAGGTAAATAATGTTCCTCTTAATCACACTTCAAAAATTTATCTTTATGTTAGGGCTAAAATTTGAGTTTGGTTTAGAATTAAAATTAGGATTAGAATTAAGGTTATAATTATGGTTAAGATTAGAATTAGGCTAAGGGTTAGAATTAGGGTTTCAATTATGTTTACAATAGAAGTCGGGTTAGGGCTAGAATTAGAATGAGAACTATGATTAGGGTTACAATAAAAGTTATAATTAGGATTAGAATTAAAATTATGATTACAATTACAATTAGGGTTAGGGTTAAAAGTGAGGGTTATAATTTACTTAAGTTATTCTAATGCATATAAACCAATACAATAATAGTCACTATTAATGCACAATGATAACTTAAATGCGAAATTTCTCACTTAGTTCACTTAAACACCTATCTTCATCAACTATGTCCTAGCAATAGTAGTTACTATTAATGCACACCAATAATTTACGTAATAAATTACTTATTTAATTCACCTAAATATTTATTCTCATCAATTATGTCCTATTCTTTCCTTTATTTATCTGCATTTTCAAACAAAACTACTTTGAGAATACAACTATCAATTGCTATTTTTCCAATCTAATCAAACCATTGCTAATCTCAATTTTCCTACAAATCAAAGAGAAAAACCATCTTGCTAGCATTTGGTAGGAACTTCGCATCAATATCTAAGATTCACAACAAATAAAAATAGGACTATTCTTGCACATTTTGGCAGGAACTTCGTTCCTTTGCATCGGCTTTACGCGAGAAATTGGGCCTTAGAATTTTCTTAAATGTTCCATTTTCTCTATTTCTCATAACTAATGATTGTATACCTTATCCAAATTGGTTGTCTGACTACACTTCATATTCTATAAGTTCATTAAAGACACAATAGATTGAATATTGTAAATAACAACATTAGTCATTATTACAGGGATCTCTACTTTTATTTGTTTTTACCTCTTGCATTTTTTATTTAAGTTTGGTTTTTGTTGATATAAGAAAAATAAATAAGGAGAGTCTAAAAATATGGAGCTAGCTTGATTCTACCCTCATTCATCCGCCCCTTAAATAAACTGATTTATAGTCTCTATAAATCAAACTCTATAAAAATCTACACATAAACACCATTTTAAACACCTAATATATACGATATATACAAACTCAAGACCATCAAATTGCAAGATTAATCACACTACAAGAAGATATAAAAATCACAAGGTTCCAAGCCTATTTGTCAAATTGGAATAAATCCAATGCCACATTGCATGCTAAGTTCCATCATAGGCTTCTCTGCAACGTCATCCCTTAACCATGGACCTTCATCACAAACCTTATCTTACATAAAAGGATAATTAACCAAATGTAGGTTGAGGTTGTGTAGACTTTCTATTGCATGATGACCCCAGTTACATATGTCATAGAACAAGGTCATAAGTTTGTTGTAGACTATCAACATCCAGTTTGAAGTCATCGAACTTAGGAAAATATTTAGGAGAATAGGAATTCTATAGAGAAACTTTCTCATTACTCATTCTTAGAAGACAAAACCCTAACCTACTTTTGTTGTTTACAGACAGTTTCTTTAATCTCATCCTTATATTTCTTTAGAGAATTATAACCCCAAGAGGCCATATTGATAGCATGACCATCATTTGGGGGGAAGTAGAGGAAATCCCAGGAAAGAAAGTATGAGGTTTGAACATAAAGTTAGTACTATGATATTACAAGATAGAGAAGTCCTCAACATCTAGTTTAAGTTCCTCTGAATAAGATCCCTTACATTCATCCATTTTTCATTAAAATTCCTCTCATCCAAGCTTGATTGAATTGAGTGATGGTAATAGTATTCTCATAGACAAGTGTTTGGTCTTGGTATCCATGACAATAGGGGGAATGGGGATGGCAAGTGGGTTGGAATTAAGAACAAAAAGGATTGTAGAATCTTTAACCAAACCAAGAGAATCCACATGTTATAACTAAAATGATGACTTTGTTTGTGGCCTTGACTTGGCCTTTCTATTGTTTCACATGGCCCTTGCTTGAGCTCACTTCGTCACATACTTTAGTAGCGAAGACAATGTATTTACACTGATGTGTCTGGCTAAAATTTAACGGGAAAATGAAGTTCAATCCTCATATTTCAAATATTTCTTGTGGTTGGGATGGCTAAAGGGGCATAAAGTCTTGTTTTAATGGTTTTCCAATTCAATATTTCATTACCTATTCTTTGGCATCAAGGCCACCATAGACTTTCTAAGAGTACATTGCATGTTGCGGCATGAACTTGAAGTTCCAATGGCCTCCAATAAGATTCTCATGTGCTTGTTGAAGTATATTCCCAATCTCTTACCATGCCACACACTTTAATATTTGGTTGGGCCCCAACTTGAACAACAATCCATTGACCAGCTGGAATGCCTTGCTTTCCCATGCTAACCTTTAGTGGTTTCTTGCTTGTAATTCATGTATATTATATGAGGTTTGATTAATACTTGAAAGAAAATAGCAATCAACATTAATTAGAAAGAGGCAGTGATAAATATTGATAGAGGGAATCCATTCATATGTGTGCTCATCAATTTTTTTTTGATTTTTGCTTGCAAAAACTTGGGATGAAAAAAATCTCACAAGTAGTTAAATTGTGTTAAAATAATGTCCAATGAGATAGTAGAAGATTTGGGTTTGAAAAGGATAACACACCCAAATCCTTATAAGTTATCTCAACTTCAAAATGGTCAACAAATATTGATAAATGAACAATGCTTAGCTGATTTTTAGATTGCTTGGTATAATATCAAAATTTATCTGGCAAAATACATATCTATAAATTTATAAGTACAGATGTTTAATCTATAAATAAATACACATTGATTAAGGGTGGACTACATTATCTCTTCTTAAAAAAAAATTTGACATGTTAGAATATGGGCCATATTCTATTGAATAGCTCTAAAATTTGAAACATAGTAGACTATCTTTATTTAAGTATTAATTTAAAGTTTTAAGCCATGTTTCCAAAAAAAATTATGTAGACTAGATAGCTACTCAAAACATAAAGAATTTTCTATGTAGATTTTACTCATGAAGTAGATATTCTTGTTGCTGCAACAAGTGTGCCAAATTTGGTTCGTGGTCATTAGCTAAAACCTGGTGTAGTACTAGTTGATCTTGGCTTAAATGCAGTAGAGGTATGGCACCTTCTAACTTCCTTTTTCAAAAAAAATTTGTAAGTAGAAGATGGTTAATATATAGCAAATTAAAACTATTGCTTCCACTTTTGCATGATCCTAGTGCTAAAAGAGAATACCAAAATTAGTCATTCATGTTTCCTATGAAGAGGCTTCAAGAATAGCTTCAACAATTAATTGTCTACCATGTGGTCTTGGTCCAATAACTATTGCAA
Source organism: Sequoia sempervirens (assembly GCA_007258455.2). NCBI lineage: Eukaryota > Viridiplantae > Streptophyta > Pinopsida > Cupressales > Cupressaceae > Sequoia > Sequoia sempervirens. The sequence continues at coordinate 37,407 of VDFB02007541.1, read as the reverse complement.
TGCTTTTTTCCACTACTCTACAATCATCAAAATGGGCATATGATTTCAATTGATATTTTTGATGTTTGATTTAGGCCTTTTGCATAGACTTCACATTATAAGTTTTATTAGGCTTATAAATGAGTTATCTAAATTACTGAATGGAATAAAAAGATCATTTTCTATCGTAAGGCATTTTTTGGAGACATTAGGAACCTATAAGAGGACTTGGAACTATATGCTTTCATTTTCATTTGTGCAGAAAACTGTAACATTTAAGCAAGTTGGTTATACATGACTCTACGTACAATGAAAGTTCTAAATATCTTCGCTTTTTGAAAGAGGATTTTTTATGATATATGCTAAATGGTTAAGGAAATCTTTGAGCTCATAAATATTTACATAATGTTGGAAACATGTAAATTGTGCTTTCTTCATGCCTAAAAGTACAACTAGAGCATGAGAATTTTGAAGTGAGAAAAATTCTTTTGTTATAAGAGTCATTTTCTAATGGAAGACAAAATTGACTCTATCAATGATCAAATTCCTAAATTTAGGTGACAATTGCTTTATTTTGACCAACTGTTCCTAAAACAAAGTAAACTCACCAAATAAAACAAAACTATTCTAAAACTTTATGCAGGAACTTCGCAGCTCTGCAGCTCTTGTTTTTAATTGCAAACAAAGTGCTTAATCTTGGATTTTAATTGAAATAAATAAATAAATAATTGAATATTTATTTTGAGTAAATACTGGAATATCTTTTATTTATGATTTAAATATTTATTCAAAATAGTTAACAAAGAGGTAACTTTTAATTACAATTATCAAATAATTATTTTAAATTGCATCACATTATCATTTATTTGAAAGATAAAATCTTAAATTATAATAAATTCTTTTTATTTCTTTGTACTTTTATTTCATCATCAATTAATTTAATTTACCATTATAAAAATACGAACCATAGAAATAGGGGTCGTGACATTTTATCCAATTTGCAAAAATTGTAAAATGTTGTAAAAAGAGGTCCAAAATAGACTCTAGGTGTTTTGTTCTTAGAACGAGTTCTTGGTGGACCTTTTCAGCATGTAATTACTTAATTTGGTTGTTCTTAGGTGTTGAGAGATTCAAAAGTGCGAAAAAAGCTCTTGCAAAATTGTTGTCAAGGTAAAAATGCAAAAATTGACAAATGGAAAAATTTGGAAGTTTAGGAGTCAAGTAGGTTAAAGGTTGGTTTGGATCATTTTATATGGTCAGGAAAAAATTTAAATTGATGGAGAACCTCGAGCAAGAGGTAGAGGGGATGTAAATAATGGAGAAAATAATAAAGAGACCCTGTTTTATATTCAACTTTTTGTGTTTTTGCTCGTAAAACAACATTTTGAAGCATTTTATGGCCTTGTGTAGCCATATTTTCATGGGATAGTTATTTGGAATGATTAAGATATGATTCTACAACATTCTCCTTTTTTTCTCACTCAATTTCATGCAAATTTGAGTAAGTTATGGCTTGTTTACTGAAGACGGTTCAAAACTGATGGAATCACTTGAAATTTAGTAAGAAGGTCTATTTTTATGTACTCTTTCATTTCTTAAAGTTTCAAACTAAGTGGTGATAGTTATCTTTTAAAATCATGATGCCCTAGGCCATATTTTGGTGAAAAATCAAGAAAAAACATAATGTACAGTGAAAATTAAAGAATTTGTCTATGGTTTTTTATTCCTTCTTGAAGATATTGTTTTTAAAAGGTTTTTAGGGGTATTGTGAATCTATTTCAATATTTTGTTTGGTGAGTTTTCAAGTTTTGAAGTCCATTTAATGACTATCCTACCATGATGGTTATTTAACAGCCCTAATTTTCAGTCAAGAATGGTGGTTTAGCATACATGTTTGATGAATTATCATGAATTAAGTTTGGAGAATGATTCCTTCATGTTCTACAGAGATATTTATGCATGTTTGAAGCATTAAGAAGTGGAAATAGGCTTGGAATTGAGAAGTTTCTTATTGATAGGGCCTAAATGGCCTAGTTTGTTGATTAGGAGAGCTTGTTTTGAGAAGTTTTCGTATTAGATATATCAAAATTGGGAATTGGGTTGAATCAATTAAATTGATGTTGTTTAAAGTGTTTGAGAAATTCTTAAGGGATTGTGTGCTTAGAACTCAGTTTTATGTCTTGTATCCATGAGTTTTGTGAAGGTAAAGGAGTCCTAATTGAATGGACAAGTTGAGATTTGGTTCAGTTTTGATAAGTTGGTTGGAGTGAGATTGAGTTAAGTTTTTTTATTCCTCTATCATTGCATCAAAGTACCCTTGATGGTTTGTTGTTTTTGGTAGATTCTCTACAAGATAGGCTGCACCTTTCCCCATTTTGCTAACTTATCCTTGAGTCTTGAAATAGTGGAGAGAAGGGTTAGAATCCCTTGTAGGTAGACTAATCAAGGAAACATTTAAAATATATGACAACATAGGTGATGAGGTAGCTTAACTGATGAGGTAATTTAGAAATAGAGATGAAAACCAAAATAGTTTAAATTGGTGCTATCAATGTGGGAGGAGTATATTCCAATTTTTTAGAGACTTGTATGGAAAATTTGGTAGCATAAACAAGGCAATCAGTTGGTTTGTATATATGTGTTTTAAAAATGTAATTTTCAAGTGTATAGAATTGTGTAATTTAAAATGTTTATTGACAACCTAAGGTTGTAATGACAACCAAACAATTATCAACATGGAATATGCAAAAAAACAAAAATTAAAGAAAGCCATAATAGAATGAAAGAAAATGTGTAAAGACTTCACATACCTAAAAAACCAGAGTTTCAAATGGAGGAGTTATACCCAATTATGTAGCCTTTGCTTCTTCTTTCTTCAAACTCCTCAACAATTTGAATTTTTCAAAAGCTTGTTCCCCTCCAAACTTCAATTGTATATCAGTTTTCACTAGAATTCAAACTTGAATTGATATTATATGCCTTTCAACGTGAAAAATCTGTTATTTCATGCAAAGGTGGTGGAATGTAAACCACATGCATGCACACTTCAAAACATCATCAAAAAGATACTTTTTGTCAAAGCACTCATAGAACTAGGAGAATATGCAAAATGTGCGCCAAGATCACAGGTAAATTGAGTTTTTTTACCATTTTTAGAGCAAGCCAAAACATGCTCAAGTTATAATGTGCTCACGTTATAACGCAAGTGCGTTATTTCTTGCTAAAAACGGCCATATCTCTACTTCTTCAAAACACGCTCGCGTTATGAGAAATTTGGTTTTCTTATAGATTTATTTTCTCTCTTTATCTATACCCTC
>VDFB02007541.1:0-34091 GCA_007258455.2 Sequoia sempervirens | reverse complement strand
CACACCCTCTCTTAGGTCTCTCACTCACACTCCCTCTCTCTCCCACTCCCTCTCTCTTGCACTCCCTCTCACTTCCTATCTCTCCGGTCTCTCCCTCTCACCCCCTCACACTTTGAAGCCTCTCCCTTTGGCACCCTACCTACATAACTCTCTCTTTCTCACCATATCTCTCTCTCCCCCCTCTCTCTCTCAATTTTCTCTCTCCCACCCCCCTCTCTCCCTCTCACTCTCCTCACACTCTCAAGTCTCTCCCTTTGGCACCCTACCTACATAACTCTCTCTTTCTCATCGTCTCTCTCTTCCCCCCACTCTCTCTCTCCCTCTCTCTCAATTATCTCTCTCTCCAACCACCTCTCTTTGATCTAGGACAATCTAGAAGAACCTAAAATTTTCATTCTCACAATCTCTCAGAACTGGTGTCATTGTGTAGGGCCTACTGACACGAAGCTGGCACAACTCGAACGGGCTCAAAAGGAGTTAGTATGCAAAAGTTGTGAGCAGCCAAAGTTCTAGTCAATCAGCAAATTAGAGGGCTCAGAAAAAGGGAAAAAAATTGAAGTCGTCAAAGGTAGTCAAATGGGGTGTCGTCGCAACGAGCTCATTGTGAGCTTTCCAACACAACTCGTTTCGTCAAAAATAGAGTCCATTTGTACAAGATACAAGCGGTCAAAGTTGGCAACATATGTTGACCAGTCAACACCTCGTCATCAGTCTAGTCAGCACAATGGTCAATCAGCCCTTGACACTCGACATCATCTCACCTCTCCACATGGCAGGCCATTATTGGAAAAAGGTGGCATAAATATGGATTAAACCATATTGTTAAAAAAAAAACACGTATGGTTTAAAAATTAAAAGAAGAAAGGAGGCTTTGGTGAGATTTATCCCTTAAAATCCTCTTGCCTTCCCCATAAAACAAGGAGAAAAATAAAACCCGTAAACGTATATTTCAAAAAATTAACCCCTTTAACCACCTTTCTCATATTTCAACGAATTATGATATTTTAAGGAGCTTAAAATAATTGGTTACATATTTTTATGATTAAAAAGGGGGGTTTAGAATATTTCAAGGATTATCTTGTAAGGCTCAAATTATAAGAGCCATTATTTTTAAAAGGGGTTAGGATTACTTGAACGGATTTTGAAATATTTTTGAGATTTTTATGTAATTAGGGGGAATTGGCTGGAATTTTTACTTGTAAATGGGAGATATGCAATATTTGCAAAATAATATGGTTAAAGCCATATTAGCAAATAAATTTGTATAAAAAGGGATCTTATTTTCTTGTAAAGGGGGTAGAATTTTCTTGAAGAGAAATTATTGAAGCAAGTCTACTTGGAGAAATAATTCCAGTGTGAGAATTTTGGAGGAGAAAAATTACAAGGTGTTATTATACATCAAAAAATTTAAAGTGAGAGAGATTGTGAGGAATTTGATGTAGGTTTTTGAAGCTTGGAAATTGTAACAAGGAAATATCATTACTTGGAAAAATTAATAAAGAGGTCCCAACATTGAGAAGTAGACCCAGAGACGTAGTCCTCATTGGATGAACTTCTTTATCAACCTGCGTGTGATCCTTCTGTCTCCTATCTTATTATTCTCCTCTCTTCTGTCTAATTTTCTCTCTAGTTAAAATTCAATATTTGAATTTCTAATTACTTATTTTAGTGATTAGTTAATTTAATTAGTTAGTGTAAAAGTGTACCTCCTTTGTAATTTCAACAGTTAGACAACATAGTCACACAATTCTGTCTGGATCGGGAAAATTTTGTAATTAGGAATTAAGTGCAATAAGTTGTAGCTCTTTAATTACAAATCAAATTGGTATCAAAGCCTGTTTTGCAGGAAATTTCATAAGTGAATGTTAACCAGGTTGAAATTGAGGCAAGGAGAAGGTGCACTTACTGATTTCAATCTAGAGATCAGAAAACGAAGGACTTTTCCACAATCAAACATGGCAGCTGAACAAAGTTCTACAAAGTTGATGAAAAAGATTTCCAGAAAGCTATTCTCGAGATGAAGTCAATGGTGGAATTTCTTTTTCAAGAGAGGCAAGAACGAAAGAAGAGAAAGGAAGACAAGGATAGAAAGAAGAGGTAAGTTCAATCCTCTTCAAAAGATGATAAAGGTAAAGGAGTAGGAGGTGGTAGTGACCCTCCTAAACCTCCATCCCCATCTTCTTCTTCTTCATCTAACTCTTCTAAGAAAAAACAACCTATGCAAGCTAATACACCTTTGTTAAAACTAGATGTTAAATTTGAGTTGTCTATGTATAATGGTGAATTGGATGCAGAAAAATTGGATAACTGGCTTAAGTAGATTGAAGTGTATTGTAGGGTTTAATAGATCTTGGATGATTCTTCCAAAATATAGCTAGCTACTCTTAGAATGGGAGGCACTGCATTGGTTTGGTGGGAGAGTAAGATTCAAGATGATCTTGCTACACACGGTAAAATCATTTCATCTTGGTATGAATTTACTTCTTCTTTAAAGAAACAGTTTTATCCTCTAGGTTATATGCAACAAGTTGTTATGGATTGGAAAAATCTGAGACAGGGTAAAGGATAAACGGTGCAATAGTATACATAGTTGTTTAGGAAGAAAGCACTTACTCTTGGCATTCCTCTTTATACACAAGAAACTTTATTAAAGTATATAGGTGGTTTGCATTCACATTTGAAACATATACTATTGATGTTTAATCCATCTAACTTTGATGAAGTGTGTGTACAAGCAACCCATATTGAAGCAGGTGGAAGGACCATAAGTTTCAATTCAAAGAAGGAATTTGTTCCTCAAACTGAAGGCAATAAGAAGGGTAAGGAGAGGAAAAAACTACTATAAAGAAAGAGGACACAAATCCTTATTGCTCACATTGCAAGAAAAAGGGAACGAAGATGCAAGATGTTGGAAACTACATCCCGATTAGAAGACAAAGTGGTTCAAGGATTGAAAGGGTAAGTAGAAGACTCGTTCAGGATCTTGGATCAGATTCTGATGATGAAACTAAGATTGCAGATGTGGGTGTGAAGGGTAATACTTTTGTTGATTCTTCCACTGATGTTTCATGTGCTTCTACTTCTAAAAGTCATGTTGTTCTTGAAGATGGAAAAATATGTGAATTGTTTCATATAAGGGTGATATCTAAGAACACTAAAATTGATACACTAATTGATAGTGGGTCCCAAGTTAATCTAATTTCAGAAGATGTTGTTAAACGGTTGGGATTGAAAACAAATCCACATAAGAAACCTTATCCATTAGGTTGGGTGTGCAATGATAACAAATTGCAAGTAACTAAGCAATGCAATTTAAGATTTGCAATAACATCTAAGTTTATAGATGAGGTTGAATTTGATGTGGTTCCACTTTATATCTATGGAATTGTGTTGGGTAGCCTGTACTTATATGATAGAAAAGCAATCTTCTATAGGGAACATAATTAGTATCACTTGTTTAAGGATGGAATTGAATACATTGTGCATTCTCACCCAATTAAGACTGATAAGTCTTTTGTGACAACGAGACATTTGAAAAGGGGAGTTAATGCAAGCAATAATTTGGCACTTATATCTATTCTACAAGAGGTGTCATTGCATAAAAGAATATCTAATTCTAAGGTTATTCCAGTTACAAAAGACAAGTTTGATGTTGGTACATTCTTTTTCTCGTCTACAAGTTTAGTTTTGTTATTTAGCCTTCTACTTTTCAGCAATGTATGGTTGGTAGGAGCAACACTAAATGTGGATGTGTATATGGCTAATGTACTTAACACTATTAGTGCATTTTTTAATGTTGTTATGATGAGCTAGATGTAGAGGTTCCAAAAAGGAAAAAGGAAGGACAGATGATACTAGAAAAGTGGGGAAACATTGCCCTAGCTCAATATATACATAAATAGACCTTTTGGAGGTCCTAAAGCTTCTCAATGGGAAGGAATGATCTAGGAGGATCTAGAAGAACCTAAAATTTTTAGTCTCAAAATCTCTCAGAACCGGTGTCATTTTGTAGGGCCTACCAACATGAACCTGACACAACTCGAACGGGCTCAAAAGGAGTCTGTATGCAAAAGTTGCTAGTAGTCAAAGCTCTAGTCAATCAACAAATTAGAGGGCTCAGAAAAAGGGAAAAAATTGAAGTCATCAAAGGTGGTCAAATGAGGTGTCATCACGAAGAGCTCGCTGAGAGCCTTCTGACACAACTCGTTTTGTCAAAAATAGATTCCATTTGTACAAGATACAAGCGGTCAAGGTTGGCAACATACATTGACAGTTCAATGCCTCATCATCAGTCTAGTCAGTACAATGGCCAATTAACCCTTGACACTCTGCATTATCTCACCTCTCCATGTGGCAAGCCATTATTGGAAAAAGGTGGCATAAATATGGATTAAACCATATTGTTAAAAAAAAAAAAAACACATATGGTTTAAAAATTAAAAGAAGTAAGGAGGATTTGGTGGGATTTATCCCTTAAAATCCTCTTGCCTTCCCCATAAAACAAGGAGAAAAATAAAACCCGTAAACTTATATTTCAACAAATTAACCCCTTTAACCACCTTTCTCATATTTCAACAAATTATGATATTTTAAGGAGCTTAAGATAATTGGTTACATATTTTTATGATTTAAAAGGGGCATTTAGAATATTTCAAGGATTATCTTGTAAGGCTCAAATTATAAGAGCCATTATTTATAAAAGGGGTTAGGATTACTTGAATGGATTTTGAAATATTTTTGAGATTTTTATGTAATTAGGGGGAATTGGTTGGAATTTTTACTTGTAAATGGGAGATATGCAATATTTGCAAAATAATATGGTTAAAGCCATATTAGCAAGTAAATTTGTATAAAAAGGGATCTTATTTTCTTGTAAAGGGGGTAGAATTTTCTTGAAGAGAAATTATTGAAGCAAGCCTACTTGGAGAAATAATTCTAGTGTGAGAATTTTGGAGGAGAAAAATTACAAGGTGTTATTATACATCAAAAATTGTAAAGTGAGAGAGATTGTGAGGAATTTGATGCAGGTTTTTGAAGCTTGGAAATTGTAACAACGCAATATCATTGCTTGGAAAAATTAATAAAGAGGTCCTAACATTGAGAAGCGGACCCAGAGATGTAGTCCTCATTGGACGAACTCTATTATCAACCTGTGTGTGATCCTTTTGTCTCCTATCTTATTATTCTCCTCTCTTCTATCTAATTTTCTCTCTAGTTTAAATTCAATAGTTGAATTTTTAATTACTTATTTTAGTAATTAGTTAATTTAATTAATTAGTGTAAAAGTGTACCTCCCTTGTAATTTCAACAGTTAGACAACATAGTCACGCAATTTTGTCTAGATCGGGAAAATTTTGTAATTAGGAGTTAAGTGCAATAATTTGTAACTTTCTAATTGCAAATCACTCTCCCTCTCACCCCCCTCACACTCTCAAGTTTCTCCCTTTGGCACCCTACCTACATAACTCTCTTTCTCATCATCTCTCTCTCTCTCCCTCTCTCTCAATTTTCTCTCTCCCACCCCCCTCTCTTTCTTGCTCCCTCCCTCTCTCAATTCTCTATCTCCCACCCTCATCTCTCTCTCTCTCCCCTCTACCCTTTACCCTTAACCCTTATATACTCTATCCTCTATCCTCTACCCTCTATCTCTCTCCTACTCCCTCCCTCCCTCTCTCTCAATTCTCTCCCTCCTACCCCCTCTCCCTCTCTCACTCTCTCAATCCTATCTCTCTCCACTCTACTCTCTACCCTTAACCCTTATACCATCTACCCTCAACCCTAAACCATCAACCCTAAAACCTTACACCCTAAACCCTTAAACCAGATACCCTCTACCCTCAACCCAATACCCTAAACCATCAACCCTATAGGTCCTCAACCCTATACTATCATTTCTCAACCCTCTACCCTATACATTGGATCCTCAACCCTCATCTATCTTTGTCCCTCCCTTGTCTTCTCTTCTTCTTTCTCTCTCACTTCTCCCTCCATCTCTCCCTCCATCCATCCCTCCCTCTCTACCCTAAACCCTCAACCCTTGAACTCTTACACACTCAACACTAAACCCTCAACCCTCAACCCTCAACCCTCAACCCTCAACCCTCAACCCTTAAATCCTCAACCCTTAAACCCTCTACCCTCCACCCTCTACCCTTAAACCCAAGTAAACTCTCTACCCTAACCCATCAACCCTCAACCCTTTATCCCTCAACCCTTAAACCCTCAACCTTCAACCCTCAACCCTAATCCATCAACCCTGTACCCTCAACCCTCTACCGTCAACCCTTAAATCCTCTACCCTATACCCTATACATTAAACCCTCAACCCTCAATTCTCAACCCTCAACCCTTAAACCCTAAACCCTCAACTCTTATACCCTCTACCCTATACATTATACCCTCAACCCTAATCCTTCAACCATATACCCCCAACCCTAAACCCTTAAACCTTCTACCCTCTACTCTAAACCCTAATCCCTCAACCCTATACCCTCAACCCAATACCCTAAACCATTAACCCTATATTTCTACAACCCTATAACCTCAATTCTCAGCCCTCTACCCTATACATTGGATCTTCAACCCTCATATATCTTTGTCCCTCCCTCCTCTTCTATCCTTCTCTCCCTCTCGTAGTTCACTCCCTCCCACACCCTCTCGCTCTCTCAACTCTCTCTCTCTCTCAAGTATCTACCTCCTACCCCCTCTCCCTCTCTCAACTCTCTCTCTCTCACTCCTTCTATCTCTCTCCCTCTACCCTTATACCCTTTATCCTCTACCCTCTATCTCTCTCCCACTCCCTCCCTCTCTCTCTCTCAAGTCTCTCCCTCCTACCCCCTCTCCCTCTCTCAAGTCTCTCTCTCACTCACTCAATCTTATCTCTCCCCTCTACTCTCTACCCTTAACCCTTAACCCTTACACCTCTACCCTCTACCCTAAACCATCAACCCTAAACCCTTACACCCTAAACCATTAAGCTCTCTACCCTCTACCCTCAACCCAATACCCTAAACCATCAACCCTATACCCTCAATTCTCAACCCTCTACCCTATACATTGGATCCTCAAACCTCATATATCTTTGTCCCTCTGTCCTCCTCTCTCCTTATCTTTGTCTCAGATCTCCCTCCATCTCTCTATCCATCCATCCATCCCTCCCTCTATACCCTAATCCCTTAACCCTAATCTCTCAACCCTAAAACCTCAACCTTTAAACCCTTAAAAATTCAACCCTAAACCATCAACCAAAAACCCTTACACCTGTTAGCTCTCAAAAATGTAGGTAAGAATACCTCAAGAGGTTGCCAAACTCCTGGTATGTTTTAGGGTAATAGACAAGGCCAAATGATTTAGACCTTCTTCTCTTCAGGTGTTGCTAGACCTAGGCGGGTATACCTATAAGAATGAAGCAGATTTAAATGATGTGACTTGATTGATTTGATGGATCTATTACGATGTCACAAATGTAATAGATAAAAGATTACAGACTACTCCTACTCCTAATATTAAACTTGAAATGTGAATGTTTTTGAACAAATTTTTTATAGAATTTGAAGATGTGGATGGTGTGACCAGTGCCTACTTCTTTTGGGCTAATGGAGTCAAGAGGTAAATAATATTTGTGTCCTATTTCTAGATACAATTCAAATTGTTTGGCACTTTTATGCTTATAACATGTATAAACAGGGAAGAGCATAATTATTAGATTCTTCTTAATAATCTAAATGTCCTTTTCCAAATTATTGTGATTAATTAGAAGGATTTAATATTGTCTTGCAGGAACTAGTTAACTGAACCACACAAGAGCAACAAGTGTGCTTTGATAAATTAAAGAATATCCTTGATATTTCAATTTAAATAATCAAAAAGTGACAACCTTGGAGACAACCAAATAATATTTTCAAAGAAATTCAACAAACAATTGACACCATAATTGGATCACCAAATTTATGCATTCTTCTCCATTACATAATTTGAAAAGATTTTACATTGTACAGCATGATATTTATTTCGGCAACAGTTCACCCTATCCAACTACCTAACCTACTTATTTCTCCTAAATCTAATCTCTCCTTTTTGATACAATTTTACTTTACATATATACATTGTAATTTGAGGGTTATGACCTTCCACCTGTTCATTGCATCTCTTTAATATTCTTCTTCTTCGGAAAAAATATTTAATTAATTGCCTTTTTTGGAAAATTAAAAATTTTAATCTTCGTTATCTTTGTCTCCCATGAAAATTAATTCAAAAAATCTGCCTTTGCTGGAAATCTTCACTTCACCTTTTTACCGGTATGTATCTCCAATATGTCCTTCAGGTAAAAATAATTATCCCCTTTTGTGCTTTTGATGCAAATTGATTTATTTACCCTTTCACATGAAAATATTTTTTTAGGTAAAATAATTACCTAATTGGTTAATTCTTCCATAAAAATATTTTACCTCCCAAAGCACTCTCACACTTTTCGTAAAAAATATCTTTCCTTCTAGTGAAAATATTTCATAATCTTTTATCCTTCATGCTTCTCGTGAATAAAATAATTCTCCACTTTTAAATCCCCTCAATAAAATGAATAAAATTTAGTTTTTCCTCAAAGTATTATCAATTTCCACCATAAGCATATTTCATTCAATTTTTTGTTTGCATTATGACCATACACACTCACATCTGGGTGACATAAAGCATTGGGAAGAATTATTTGATCTTACATCGATATCAGAGAGTCTTGTTGGTGCAAATTTTTGTAGGAATATTGTATCGCCGAGACATCATTCATGTCTTGTAGATATTGCCAAGACATCAAACGACTCTTGTAGATATCGCCGAGACATATGAAGTCGGAAAGACATTTGAAAAACTCATTCATGTCTTGCAAATATTGGTGGGACATATCAAGTCAGAAAGACATTTGAAAACTCATTCATGTCTTGTAGATATCGCCAAGACATCAAACCACTCTTGCAGATATCGTCGAGACATATGAAGTCAGAAAGACATTTGGAAAACTCATTCATGTCTTGCTGATATGTTTCTTTTTGCTTTATCAATCAAAAAAATTAAATGTCTTGCCGATAAAATTCCATCTGTGACATATATTCTCGGGCTATCTTGAAAATCTCACTCCGAGAGCATTTTTATTGCCAATCAGTGAGACCTCAAAAATGTCTTGCAGATCGGCGAGACTTCAAATATGTCTTGCAGATCGATGACACTTCAAATATGTCTTGCAGATCGGCAAGACCTCAAACCTGTCTCTCCGATGAACTTTTTCTTTACTGCGCAGTGACAAAAATGAACCAGGTAGCCTCCAAAATGGCTTTTGAAAACTGATCAAATGATGTCGAAAATCCATGAAAATGCACCAGTATGTTGAGCCATGATAGGGGAACATGTTTACCAGATGATTTGGCATGAAATGATCTAGACTAAAAACTGTTAACGCTCAAAGTTTACCATTCAGCATTTTTTGAAAAATTGCACCTGTCAAATTGAGTAAAACTCATTTTGTTTTGATTTTGAAAAAATACCAAATGACGTCCAAACACCCTAAAAATTAGCATGGAGGTAGACTTTGGTGTAGAGAATATAAGGCACCAATCTCTTTGTGATTATCATCATCCATTTTCCTAATATTCACCCTCAAAGTTGACCATTTTAATAGATTCCACTATGCTGACAACAGATTTTCTAGAAAACCCTTCAACTTGTTGCTTCAAAACTTTGTCAAATCAGATCGTATGAGGCTAAAAATTTGTGTGCATACTCCCATGTGATAAATGAACATGTCTTCAAAGTGATTTCGCTTGAAACTATACTGACTTCGTTCTGTGATTTTTCAAAGTGAGCCACTCGAGCAGATTTTTCAAATATACTCCTGAGTGTTAAAATCAACTTTTTTGAATATGGGAGCCTAAAATTTGCATGAAATTTTAGGCTCCAACAACACCCTAAACCCTTAAACCCTCTACCCTCTACCCTCTACCCTCTACCCTCTACCCAATACACTAAACCATCAACCCTATAGGTCCTCAACCCTATACCCTTAATTCTCTCTCTCTCTCTCTCTCTCCGGGGCTCTCTATCTATCCCTCCAACCCTACCTAGATAAGTCCCTCTCACTCCACCCCCTCTTTCTCTCCCTCTATCAGGTCACTCCCTCCCACAACCTCTCCCTCTCTCAGGTCTCCCACTCACACTCCCTCTCTCTCCCACTCCCTCCCTCTTACACTCCCTCTCACTATCTATCTTTCAAGTCTCCCCCTCTCACCCCCCTCACACTCTCAAGTCTCTCCCTTTGGCACCCTACCTACATAACTCTCTCTTTCTCTCCATATCTCTCTCTCCCACTGCCCCCCTCTCTCCCACTCCCTTTATCCCTCCCACCCTACCTAGCTAAGTCCCTCTCACTCCAACCCCGTCTCTCCCACTCTCTCTCTCTCTTAAACTCTCACTTCCACCCCCTCTCCCTCTCCCACCCTAACTAGACAACTCTAGATATGTCTCTCTCTCTCTTAAAATTCTCCCTCCCTCTAAATACATACATAAATACATACATACAAGCATAATACATATGTACATACATTCCTAAATACATACAAGCATACATGTACATGCATAGATACAATCTTGCATACAAATAGGCATACATACAATATACATGCATTGATATATACATGCATACATACATACATACATACATGACATACAAGCATACAAACATACCAATATATCAACATACATTCAATAGAGTAGCATTTAAAAAAAAGGAAGAAATAACACAAGTGCGTTATACCACGCTTGTGTTATGTATTTCTAGACATGCTCCCCACAAATGAAAAAAACCATGTCAAAACTGAGATATAATGTGAGCGCATTATAATGTACTCTCGCTATATCTTGCTTTAGGAATCCCCAAGCCCTGGGATTGGTATTTGCCTTGGAATACCAACCCAAAGGCTTGGAAGGCATTCCCATGACCAGAGACGTGTTTTTGCAAATTCTACAATATTTCACATAATCGGGTTCGTGCTCACCATCAGGATTGCATGTTGTTCAATATCAAACAAATTGAACATTTGGGTAATGTTAGGTTCTCTCTTAGCTATCCAAAAATGTAATTTTTTTCACTTTTTGACAATGTTAAGCTTTTCATCCATAATTTCTTTTGTTTGTATGTCTCTTTTTTGGTAAAAAGTAGTGTTTGGTGTTTTTTTCATTATAAATTAATTGTTCATCGAAATTTCAAATAAATTATATTTTTAGAAACTAGACTCCATTCTACAAATTTAAAAAGAAAATTCAATTACTTTCCAAAATTTGTAGGGGGAGCACGACCAAAATTTTGCTTTTCAAGAAGTGTCCACTTAGAAAATTAGTAAAAAATCAAATATTCATTTAAAAATTATCAAAAAAATCATGCATCAACTACATACTGTTAGCTAACTTCTATCTATAGCAATTTTAAAAATACTACAAAAAAATTCACCGTGCTAGGGTCGTACAAGGGTTGATATGTTATGTTTTTTTGACAAAAGCAACACCAATTTGTGTATGTCCCTCTTTTCAACCCCTTAATCTCAACCATTTCAAAATAAATTAGTAGTTTAGAAAGTAGACTCAGAGCACTTTGATCCTTATTTTTGTTACATCTCAATATTTTGAGTGTAACTATCCTCAATTTCATGTCCAAGGTTAGTATTTCCTTATTTTTGAAAAAAAAGTGGCCACTTAAGCCCCCTTTTTGGGAACCATCTTGGTGCACTTACCCATCTAGTGAGAAAACATTGATTGCTAGCCAGTCTTGTCAAGACAAAATTGTGCTAAACTACATTTCCAAATATGCATCAAAGTCTTAAAAAAAGTTTGAATGCTATTTTGATATCTTGCAAAGGCTTGCAAATACAAATTTATCTAGGGATAAAGCATTGCTTGCCTATCAAAATTTCATGATGAACTTGGTTGGTAGATCATGGCATTGGTGCACAAGAAACATGCCATATGTTGCAAAATTTCCCCTTGTCATGTCAAGCTGACATTTCATATCTTTTAACGTGAGTAGGAAAAAATTCCACCATTTGAAAATAGCTAATAATGGTGAAGAGCTTGCAAGTAGTTATATTCATTGTTACATGCAAAGGCTAGCTGAGATGGACATTATATCCCTTATTCAATATACACAATTGTATACAAATCAAAAAAATTGCATAAGCGGGGGTTGGCGTTTGCAACCACACCCTGCTATCATCATTATTTACCCGTTATTCAAATCTTCCCGTCTTGAGCATTGTGATACCTTTGAAATATTTTGTTGGTTGGAATTGCTGATATACAAGCCTTTCTGAAATGTTGACGAAGATATAAGCCTCACTAGAGATAGTATAACACAAAACTGGAGGTTATTTCATGTTGTTGGCTATCACCCTTAGCATGTCAATAGAGTTATTGCTCCCCCCACACCAACAGGGGTGGCCACATACAATATACATGCCTCTACAGTGCATGTATGTCTTTGGATACTAATTAGAGATATGAATCCATTGAAAGGAAAACCATTGACCATATTTTAGGAGGACTTAAAACATATTAAGTACATCTTAATTGATGAAATGAGATTCTTGGGACCCAAGTTGTTACTCAAAATGGATAGTCGGTTGCGGCAAGTGTTTCCTAGTAGGCATATGCAACTATTTGGTGGTGCCTCTGTTATACTTGTGGGTGACCTCACATAGTTTCCATCTATTTTGGACATGCCTATCTACACTTCTCGCTCCACAGCATTGGCTCTTTGGCACACTTTTAATGTTGTTGTCACGCTCAACATAGTCTTCCACCAACATGGACAGTCCTATGCACAACAAGAGTTTCGTAGAATCCTTTTGAATAATAGAAATTCTCAAGCATCTCAAGCTGATTGGAAAGCTCTTATGAATCACACAAACACCATGCTTTCAATTAAACAAAACCAAGAGTTTGATGTAGCTATTCACTTATTCCCAATAAATAGGTTGGTTTCCTTACACAATAGAAAAATGCTTCAACAGTTAAATGCCCCATTGCAATTATTATTGCTAAAATGACTCAACAAAACACACCTAATTATGGGAATGATGAGCAACTTCAAGTAGAGCTCTTACTTGCAATTGGTGAACAAGTAATGTTAACAACAAATCTTTGGGTGGCAGCTGGCCTAGTCAATGGATCATTGGGTTTTGTCAAGTCTATAGTATATGCTAGGGGTGCTAAACCACCTCAACCACCTCAATATGTTGTTTCAAACTTCCCAAACTACATTGGCCCAGCATGGGATCAAGACAAATCAAAAGCCATCACCATTCCCTCGATCACACGGGGCAACCAAACACAAATCCCTTTGACAATGGCTTGGGCAATAACAATACATAAATATCAAGGCTTGACACTAGAGAAAGCTACAATAGATATTGGAACTAAAGAAAGACAAGGACTAACATTCACAACTCTTTCTCATGTAAAATAAATTATAGGAATATGCATAGATTTTCCTTTCTCTTTTGATAGATACTCCAGATTACGTGCCAACAAATACAGTACACTCCAAATCAAAGAAGAGGATCAACTCCAAAAACTATGTGCATTGTCATCATGATGAAATGTTTGTATTCTTTTCGTTAACTATATCACTTCTCCTTTCCCTCTTCATTTCAATGCATATCAAATTTCCACCATTTCTAATTTTTCTTCCTTGTCATTCCCTCCATAGTGTAGTTGCAATCGCTCCTATCAAGCTAGACAAAATTTTTCTCCTATGTTGATTACTAAGAGAAGTTGTTCAATTCTTCCATTATGCTTCTCCTCTCCTCCAATAACAAACCTAAATTCCTTCTTCTTCTTTGGTTGACCATATAACATTTATATTTATTTTTTCTATGAATTTCTTCCTCTTCTTTGGTCAATGATGCCATTACCAGTGCTCTCACCTTTGAACCGTTTGTGTCTAACTATATATGATTGAAACCATTTTAGTTTGCAAACATTCTTAGTTGTTACTATAGATCTCCACAATGATAAATATCTTCACGTTCGCATGTTTGGCATGGTGTATGAGCTACAACTACATTCCATTTATATACAAGGTAAGGCTATATGTCCTTTATTCCATCTCGTATTTCACAACTACATCTCAAGTTCTTTGTAATAAATGATACAACTGTATAAACTTTTAAAAAATGTATGACACTGATTTCAACTCAACAAAATTATCAAGTATCAAAACAAAATTATATGGGAGTTATAATCATAAACATACTACATCCCACTCAATGCACAAGGTATGCCTACATCTTATTTATTTGATATCTTCTATTGCAAGTGCATTACATATTATTTGTTATAAATTATAGAACTATTTATATTTCCTAATTTAGATATTGTCTACCAATGACACATGTTCATCACACTAAACTTCACATTTTCCTTGTGTGTAACTATATTTGATTGAAACCATTTTAGATTTCAAACATTCTCAAATGTAACTATAGATCTCCACAATGCTAAATACCTTCATGATCATATGTTTAGCATGGTGTACAAGCTACATCTACATTCCATTTACATACAAGGTAAGGCTATATGTTCTTTATTCCATCTCTTATTTCACAACTACATCTCAAATTCTTTTTCATAAATGATACAATTGTATATACTTTTAGAAATGTATAACATTGATTTCAACTCAACAAAATTCTCAGGTGCTGAAACATAATTATATGGGAGTTATAATCATAAATATACTACATCCTGCTATGTGCACAAGGTATGCCTACATCTTATTTATTTGATCTCTTCTAGTACAGGTGCATTACATATTATTTTTTATAAATTATAGAACTATTTATATTTCCTAGTTTAGATATTGTCTACCAATGACACATGTTCATCGCACTAAACTTCACATTTTCCTTGTATTTTTGTAGAACATACTCAAGACAAAGAAATTCAGTGATAAGAAGAATACTATAATGGACATAATGATAATGAAAATATCATAAAAAAAGTAGCCTACAACTAGTGATTGCCAATATTGTTTGTTTATATTTGTTAAATGCTTCACACTTCCATTTTATAGAAATGTTTCTCTTCATTTATAGCATTGACTATGGTTGTTCTCGATTATCATGGAATATTTTTGGGATCTAAAATAACTTCACAATATTCTCTTGTATGTAGTTGTATTGAAAAACTAAATTCAAATTTATCTTCCCTCAATGGCGATTGTTTGCATTATTTTTATCTATTGGTTGTCAATAAACTGCTCCCAAATCCTTTAAATTTCCCTTTTAAGCACTAATGTATTCTTTCAAAGCACCATTTTCTTTACTGCATATTATTAAATTATATGGTCACGATAGAAATTCTACATTCGTCTTCAACTCCTATGCTCTCTCCCAGATTGTTCTTATCATCCCCCTCTTTAATTCCTCCTATCCATGTATAGATCCCTACCATTTGGACTTCCCCTCCACCTATCGGCTCATCGTTGCATGTCACGACACGCAACTACTAGTTATAACCATATTTGGACCCAAATTATAACCCTAACCCCAAGCTCTATCATAAAACCATAATACTAATTGAACCCTCAACTTAGCCCTAATTGATGCCTAACCCTAATTAAACACTAATTTACAAGAACCCTAATTAAACCTTAACCTTTTTTGTACCCTAACCCTAATTGAACTCTAATCTTAATCCTAACTTTAATTGATGGTTAACCTACTTGAACACTAATGTAACCTAATCCTAATTGAATTCTAACCATAATTATACCCTAAACATAAACCTAATTGGAATCTATCCCTAATTAGACCCTGACCCTAGCCCTAATTGAAGCCCTAACCCTAATTAGACTCTAACCATAATTTTAAAACCTTAACCCTAATCCTAATCCTAATTGAATTCTAACCCTAATTTTGAACACAATTTTAATCCTAACCATAGCACCAACTCTTATGCTGATTGAATCCTAACTATAACACTAACTCTAATTGATTCTTAACCCTAATTGATCCCCAATCCTAACCCTTTAATTGAATACTAAACATAACTCTAATTATAACCCTATTCAAACCCCAATTATAACCCTAACCCCAAGCTTCATCATAAAATACTAATACTAATTCAACCCTCAGCTTAGCCCTAATTGATGCCTAACCATAATTGAACACTAATTTATAGGAACACTAATTAAATCCTAACCTTGTTTCGACCCTAACCCTAATTGTACCGTAAACCTAATCCTAACTCTAACCCTAATTTAACTCTAATCTTAATCCTAACTTTAATTGATTGTTAACCTATTTGAACACTAATGTAACCTAATCCTAAATGAATTCTAACCATAATTATACCCTAACCATAAACCTAATTGGACTCTATCCCTAATTATACCCTAACCCTAGCCCTAACTATAGTCCTAACCCTAATTAGACTCTAACCATAATCATAATTAAATTCTAACCTTAATTGAACCCTAAACCTAAGCCTAATTTAATTCTAACCCTAACTTTATACACTAATTAAATGATAACTATAACTGTAACTCTAATTGGATCCTAACCCTAATTGATCATCATTTCTAACCCTTTAGTTAAATACTAAACCTAACTTTGATTGTAACCCTATTTGAACCCTAACTATAACCCTAATCCCAATATTTATCATACAAACCTCACCCTAACCCTAATTGAATGGTAATATACATTAGCCCTAATTATAACCCTAATTGAACCCTAACCATAAATTTAACCCTTATTAACCCTAACCAAACAGATCCATAATTGAAGCCTAATACTAACCCTAATTGAATACTATCCATAATTAGACTCTAAACATAATTAGAATTAAAATCTAACCCTAATTTAATCCAAACCCTAATTAAACTCTAACCTTAGCTCTAAACACTATTTTAATCTTAACCATAATTGGTTCCTAACTCTACCACTAACCTTACACTAATTGAACCCTAACTATAATTGTAACTTAAATTTAATTCTAATTGAATCCTAACCCTAATTAAATATTACATCTAACTTTGATCATAACCTTATTTGAAACCCAACTTTAACCCTAGCCTGAAGCTTTATAATAGAATCCTACCCCTAATTGAACCCTAAACCTAATACTAATCCTTGTCCTAACCATTACCCTAACTCTAAGCCTAATTGAACCCTAACCCTAACACTTAGCCTAAACTTATTTGAACCCTAACCTAAATTGAACCCTATACTTGACCCTAACTATAATCCTAATTGAACTCTAACCCTAATTCAATCACAACCATATTTAAATTGTAACCTTATTTGTACCATAACCTTAAATCTAAACCTTTATTGAATTGTAACTATAATTGAACCCTAACCGTAATCCTAGTCCAAAATCTTATCCTAATTGAACCCTAAGCATAATTAAATCCTATCCAAAACCCTAATTTAACCCATGTATTCAAATCTTTGCAAGGTTTTCTTATTTAGTATTTCTTATTGATTTATATTTTAAATCTTTGTTTTTCTTTTTGATTGATTTATGTTTGTGACAAATTCTTTATTTTTTTAGTTTTTTTTTTTTAATTTGATCTTTTAATCAAATTTTTGTGATCAAATATTTGATTTTCCTTTTTTGGATTTATTTATTTGATCTTTTAGTCAAGTTTCAAGTTTTTGTGATCAAATATCTGATTTTCCTTTTTTATTAATTCATCTTTGTGATCAAATATCTAATTTCTCTTTTATCTTTCTTGGAGATCAAGTTTATTTATTTATTTATTTGATCTTTTTTAGTTTATTCAAATCTTTGATTTATTTATTTGATCTTTCAATTTATCATGGTAAAGATTTTTGTTTGATCCTTTTGATTTATCTTTTATCTTTGATTTATTTATTTGTTCTTTTAGTATATCTATGATAAATATTTTGAATTCTTAGAAATTTATATTTGATTTTTCTTTTTTATCAAATCTCTTTGATTTATTTATTGAATTTTTTAATTAATTTTTTTATCTTGAATTTATTGGTAAATATTTTCATATCTTTGTGATAAAATATATTTGATCTTTTCATTCATTTTTATCTTTGATTTCTTTTTTGATAAAATCCCTTTCACTTTGATTGTTTTTAATCAAATCTTTTTTATTTTTATTTTGATTTTTCTATCAAATATATTTTTTTTAATTTTGATTTTTCTTTGTGATTTATCTTTGATTTTTCCTTTCAATTTTTTTGATCAAATCTCTTTGATTTTGATTTTGATTTTTGTATTAAATTTATTTTATTTTTCTTTATGATTTATCTTTGTAATTTTTCTTTGTGATGTTAAAAAATTTCATTTGATCTTTTTGATTTATCTTTTATCAATAAATAATTTACCAATTTACAAACCAAGTTTAATTTAATTAAATTAAATCTCACACCAATCATTAAATAAACCAATGAAACATTAATAAATTTTTACTATAATCTCAATTAATATGTATCTTAAAGACAAAAAAAATATTCAAAATTAAAACCAATATTAATTATATTAAATTTAATCTCACCCCATTCTTAAATTCTGATATATGTCCATATTATCTTAAATAAAAAAATGAAAAAATTCTACTATAAACTCAATCTAAATCAATTCAAATCCATCCATTATAAATTAAAGCTAAAATAAAAATAAAATTTACCAAAATTAAATTAAATAACCCATTCTTTAAACTCTAAAATCTGTCTGCAGTATTAAACAACTAAATTAAGCTCTGTCAATTGCAATGACATAAAATTTTCCTTTATACGACCAAACATTTAGTCAAAATTTCATTCAAATACTCTTAAAATTACTTCTTTAATATATATTGTACATGTAGGGTTTCATTTCGATCAACATGTTATTCAATCAGAAAAGCTTTTGCTTTGTTTGTACTCACTGTTGCATTGGCTAAATATGTGACTGACCATTTCATTTATTAGGATTTTCATTATTGATGTGGCTAAATACATGACTAACCATTTCATTTATTCAATGGTTTTTTATGTGACTATTTCAAATGCATCATGTGAAACGTTTCATTTTTCATGTGAACTTTCATGCAACAAACCTCTCTTTCTACCATGGATTAGTCATCATCTAGACGTCAAATTTCACATTAAGAGTTCTTGTTTACACCAAATCTGTGCTTTCATTGTAGAGTCTCTTGGCTAATTAAGTATAGATCTTGTAGTGATACAAAATGATATTTGTCTCTTAAAGTTCTGTTGAGTAGATATGAAATAAATTTTTTGCAAATGAATCTCTTAATTTTTGGTCTGTTACTCTTAATTTTTTAATTTATCTTTCTTTTATTTTTTATCTTCTTTTCACACTAATAAAGATATATTAATACAAATATATTATTGTTCTTCTGTTCTCATATGGTGGCTTTTCTTCATATGGGAAATTATTCGTCCAATGGTCAATTGTCTCTCTTAATTCCATTTTTATTCTAATTTCATTATTAGTAATTTCTTTCCTGTCTCTCTTGGGCCTTATGCCTTCTATCCCTCTATCATCTTTTTGCCTCTTTTTATACCTGTTGGGTCTGCAACAAACCATTTTCATCTCCTTGAGCTCTCTATCCTGATGATGGATCACAGAGTGTGATCCGAAACGTTGATCCAAAAAAACTTACACAATCTAATCTAGAAATAGCTTCTCTGATATTCTTATGGATTGTGGAAATCTAATAACATTGAATCTCTTAGTATCAATTGACATGAACAAATTTTGTTTTATCATAGGAGTCATCTCTACATCTTGGATGATTGAGATTAGTATGAAGGTAATTTCCAGAGATTATGAGTGTTAGATTTCTATTTGGAATGCATAGGCCATCTTAGTTAATTGAGTGGTTTGAATCAATCCGTCTGGAATTTAGGAACATGTATCAAAACTGAAAAAAAGTTAGATCAACCATTTTGTTTGGATGTTGTTTAATACTAAATCCTAATGGTATGGAATTGTATTAGCAACCTTTATAATATAATATAATCAATCAGTTCACTATCTTTGACCTATTAGTTCACTCAAGATTGTTGTGGTCAATGTTGCAATTTGCATAATTTGTATGATTATTTTATTTGTCATTCTCATTCAATGCTTTAAAATGGAGCATTGCATTGCAACTATAAAGCTTATGTTCTTAGAGTGTTGAATATTATGGTCCAAATTAAAATAAATGGAACATAAATTTTGTCATACTATATTCAACAGAGTTAAAGTATATTAAATTATTAATTTTGCATTACCTAAATGTTAGCAACACCTTGGTGGTTACTGCAAGTTAGATTGCAATAGCGTTATACTTTCTTAATTTCTTATTGTAATTTAAATTATTGGATAGTAGTTGGAAATATATGAAGATAATAATAATAATTGGTTCTCATGAATACTTTGGAATTTCTAAAGACTAGTATATAAACAATCTCTAAATTTACTTTGTGTAAGTTCATTACTAATAATAATTTTCAAGTTATAATGCTAATTTTAGGTTATATCATCTATTTCAAAACCATAACATTAAAATTTCTATTATGACATTTGTAGGCCCATAGTCAACTTAAAAATGGTCTAAGTAACTATTTTTGATAAAGGAAAAAACATATTTTACAGGGACCCGAAACCACAAAGTTTACAACAAAAGATAGAGACAGACAAAAAAGTCCAATAGATTAAACAAGAAGCATTAAAAGAAAAAACTTGAAAAAATAGCTGCCAACCCAAAAAAACCAGAAAGGATAGACAAAGAGCTAGCTAGACCGTAGACCAAAAAACCAGCAGCATAACCACCCCATTTAGTTTTGGAACAAAATGGGTCCCCCTTTTGTTTTTCTTTTTTCCTTGGTGTTTGGTTTGGGTCTTAGGAGTTGTTCGTTTTCCTCCTAAGTCCCTGTTTCTTTTTATCTGGAAGCGGAGTCAAAAAGGAAACTGGACTTAGAACTTTTACAAAGTTCCAAGTCTAGATTATGTCCCACCCTTCTTGCTTGTTCGTTTCATTGTCTTTTGGTTGGTCTTGCGCTCTTGGGTTTGTTTCTCCCTAGAGTCATTTCTTGATTTGGATCTTGTCCCAATCCCACCCATGTTCGCTTGCTTTGTGTTGTTGTTTCCGTTGGTGTTTGGGTTGGGTCAGGTTTTTGTTCCAGTCCTGCTTCCTATTGTTTCTTGTTCTTTTCCTAGTTTTGTTCCTTTGTCAGGATCAAAACTAGAATCAGAACTTAACTTAGAATTTTTCAAAAGTCCCAGGTCCAATTTTGGTCCTGATTACACCCCATCTTCCTTTGTTGCTTGTCCTTGTCATGGGACCGAAACTGGGTTTGGAGTTTGATAAGAGACTTGGTAAAATTTTCTTGTTATATTCTAGTTCTGGGTCCACATTCGCCCTGCCTTTGATATCCACAATGGTTGATTAATCTTTTACATTGTTTGCTCCACCCTTGATCGACCACATTTATTGCATTAATTGCATCCTTCTCACATGCTCGAAATGATTTTAAAACCTTAATCAAGGTTAACTGGCTCATTATCTTTGTTATCTAAGTTGTTTTAGCAAACCAAAGCCAGGATAACTTCAAGAGGAGCACGATTTGATTGCAGAAGGCTCATTCGTGAGTAGATTTATTAATTTTCAACCTTTCCTTGTTGGTATTTCGAGGTAGGGTCTTTTCCCTCTCTTTTCCTATTTGTGCTTTGTTGTTTCATTTTCGTGTTCTAGCTCACCATGTTTTGGCACGTTCATGGGGCCTTTTCCTATGAATATTCACTTGTTCCCTTGTGTTTTTCTGGTTTTCTTTTGTATTTTTGTATTTTCCATTTGATTTTTGTGTCTTTCCATTTGTTTTTTTTTCTGTTCTGTTGTCACTTTCGTGGCAGGTCCATTTTTTTGTGCCCTAGTTTCTAACTAGGGTTCTGTTTTATGGGGTCCTATATACTTTAAATGTTTGAAAATCTATTTAGAGACCTCTTTGACCTTACTTATGTTTTGGTTCAATGATTTCCATGTTGGGTTTTTGATGCCCTAATTATCTGAGTTGACGCATCATGCAAATAGGGGGTTGCTCGATGACCTTTACAAATATCCATCCTTAGAGTTAAATTTGGTCTTTATTCAGTTAAAAGGGTGAGGTTCAACCCCTTTTTAGATTCCCATATTATCTCATGTGACCCAGGTCCTTAAGTTCATGTGACCACCTCTTCAATAAATTGCTTCATTCTGAGTAGTAAACTGGAGAAAGCAGACTCAGGAATGAACTCGTCCTATGAGTATTTGCATTGAGGTTCATTCCTAAAATGACCCCACTTTCAATCACTATTGACTTTGGTTTGATTTTTTTTTCACACTCACTCTTTAGTAGAAGTGGAACCGAACTCGAGTTCAAACTGGGAACTGTTGATTGGTTTCGGGTTTGGTTTCTGATTCGATCCCGATTCCAGCCTTGTTCTGGTCCTGATCCTTGTTTGTTTTAAAATGGAACTTGGACTATTCCTTATTCTTCTATGACTTCAATTCTGATGAATATGAAATTTGACTAAGTATGAAATTTGTCTTGAGGAAGTAGACGATGGTATTGGATGATGTATTATTTTTTTAATGCTTTTTTGTTTATCTAATACAAGGTTTTATTGTAAAAGTAAGAGATGTTAGGAGCATCAAAAGAGGCTTCTCAAAGAAGCCAACCTACAAAAATTTCAAGGCAATGAGCTAGACCTAAGAAAATCAAGGTGGAACATCTCCCATATACTTTGAGGTATAAGCATTAAATTCCTACCATCACTGCTAGCAAGGTGGACTTAGATTGGGCCGATATTACAAATACAAACATGGGTGCCTTCACTTATGAAGAATTGTATGAAGAGACATTTAGTGAAGATGTCACAAGAAGGACTCAAAGAATTCTTCAATCTAGTTTGGCACATGTTTCCCTCTTTCCCTTATCTGTCCAATGCCCAGAATTGATACTCACTACAACTGGAGCCTACAATCCTGCCACTAGACAATGTGTCGATCTATAGGGAAACATTATCGTTGATCTTACACCACAAATGATAAGATTTATGTTCAATGCACCTACTCCATAGAACCCCAGGTGGCTCAATGAGGTTGAAGCCCTGCAACTCTATAGCAAACAGAAGGAGACTAGCAGGAATCACATAAACAAGCATTGGATGAGGGTCGAAAAGAAGTCCCTAGCCAAGCTTCTTGACCAGCCTAAAAGGGAAGATTTCTACAAAGAGATTGGAGATATAATAATAATGATCTCCAGCGTGTTTGGGAAGAGAGATGCCTCCCAGTTCAAAGAGTGGATCTTTCCTTTCATTCAAACCATCCTAGATGGTAGGAAACAATTTGACTGGCCTATGATTGTGTCAAAATGCATACATAACCAAATGCTCAGAGTGAGAGAAACCAAGAGTTTCTTTATGACCTCTTATGTGATTTATGCAATAGCCAGAAGAGGCATCTTTCCTGGATTAAATGTATTGGGAATATTTGGAGAAGCACAAGGACAAAAAAAGGTATGAGATCATTATGATCAACTCACCTTACAGACTTCTGAGTCACACTATAGAATGGTTAATGATGCAATTCTATATGTAATCATTAACCGGCTCACAGTAGATGAAGGCTACAAATTGAGCAGGGATGTTATGGCCTTTATTGCAGAGTGGAAACATTGATATATCCAAT
Source organism: Sequoia sempervirens (assembly GCA_007258455.2). Lineage (NCBI taxonomy): Eukaryota > Viridiplantae > Streptophyta > Pinopsida > Cupressales > Cupressaceae > Sequoia > Sequoia sempervirens. The sequence goes on along the minus strand of VDFB02007541.1, from coordinate 10,351 downwards.
ATCCTAGATTTACTTACTTCAGGCTGGTTGGTTTTGATGGCCACCCTCATCTTCTCCCTACGTGCTGCAACAATAGGATTGTATTGATGGAGTTCATTTATCAAGCTATAGCATTCAACCTCAAATTTTCCAATAAACATGAGACTGGCTGCCATAAATCCACCATGAAGTTGGGTGAATATAGTTGTGCACACAATGTGGTAGCTAAGGTAATCTATGATGAATTAATTCATTTAAGGTTTGGTTTGTACACCTCCAAGAAACATTTTGATGCCAAACACAAGATTCAGACCTTATTGCCTATTTTTTTTATAAACACTTTAATCCGCTGGAGGACTTTTGGATGGATCTGCAAGATGAAGATGATCTAAGAAGGAAAAACTATGAAAGATTTCCTATCCCACTCATGGTTGAATATGGGATAAAGGAGGACATCCCTGAGACATTTTTAGATGATGGGGTGACTTTGGATCCCTAATATGATACTGAAAAAGTAGGTACCAAGGACCTTGATCCAATGGATTAGAAAGTAGAAGAGTCTATTGACATAAAATAGATTGCAAGGCCAGTATTCGATAGGAGCATCCAATGGGTTGTCATGAGAATCAAGGAGCCAGAGGCTCAAACCTCCAAGAAGAGAAAGGCTACAAGCACTACTCAAGGAAATAAGAGAACAGAAAGAAGAATGGCTCCTAAGGAGCCCTTAGAGTTTTTCCCTATTTCTGGGGAAGAGATTGGACCTGCTTAGGATCTTCCTAAAGCACATGGAGAAGAGATTGCAATAGAATGTGGTGCCTCAACATCTATTGCAGGAGAAGCATTAACTCAGCCTCTTATCACAGAGCAACCAAGTGGAGAAATTCCAATGGGAACCCTTCACAAAGAAGTTGAATCCTTAAAGGAGAAGGAGCCTAAAATAGAGATTTAGGACATTGACACAGATTCTAAGGCTACTCCATCTGACAAGGAGGCTCATGTGGTTGCTTCTCTTAATGTAATTGAGGATGCAGGGACTAAACATGTTTTGATAGAGGAAGATCAATGGAAGATTTTTGAGGATGCTAAGAGAGAAGAAAATGCCAAGACACAAGCTGAGGCACTAGCTAAACAAAAGGATATTGATGCTAAAGTAGAATCTGATGCATTGATTAAACAACATGAATTGGAAGCTCAATCCAAGCTTGATGAATTGGCTAAGAAACAAAAACAAAGAGAGAAAGAGCTAAAAACTAAGGAGGAGAGAGATAAGTTGGAAATGTTACAAAAGATCCATGATCTTGAGGAGGAAAAGGCTAGGCATAGGATAGAAAGAGAAGCCCTTGAGGATAAATTCAAAGCTATTGAGGAATACCATAGAAATAAAGAAGAGCAAGAATGCCTAGAGAGAGCAAAGGATGCTAAAGAACTTGATCCACATGAACACCAATCTAAAGAGGCATGGGACTTGGTCAAGGAACTTGAAAAACAAAGAGACCAAATGTATGAGGAGAAGAAATTAGAAGAGGGACGTCTGAAAAAGGAGATGGAAGCTAAAAGGTTGCAGGAGCAAAAAGATAGAGAAGAAGCTGAGAGACTTGCACAAGAAGAGGAACAAAGAGAACATCAGAATGTGCAAGAGGTGATTCTCAACCTAGGAACACTATATTGCAACCTTTATCTTCTACCACTGCTACCTCTTCTTCAACACAAGTGGTCACTACTCATATTGCTCGAACTTGGCTAAAGCTTGATCTTGAGAAAAGGGAGATAGTTCAACCTCAGCCTCTCAATTGGGATAAGATGATGAAAGAGATAGAGAAGGAAGGAACCAAAAATAAGGCTATAGTTCTTCATTCCACCAGGCTCACAGATTTAGAGGAGGTTGTTGTTGAATGTGCAATTCCAGTGGTGGATAAGGACAAAGAAGACATGCAAATAACTAATTACCAATTGGGCACTAAAAATTTGGGGAGACCTACAAGGAGCCAATAGATGAATCTCATTGGTATTGTAGCTTCCTCCACCAAATCTAGGATGATCAAAGATAAGAAGAAAAAGGATGAACTTAACACTCAATTGGATCAGTTGCATAAATTCCTAAGAGATGTCTCCACTATGGTGTCTCAACAAGATACTACTCTAGAAACCCCAATCCTGTTAAGCAAGAAGGAAGTTGATGACTTAGTGTAGATGAGGAGTACGGTGGGGAAGCTTGATCGATGGATTGATAAGCTCGATCAAGAGGTCAATGAAGAGTTGGATGATAGTTTCAAAGTTCATGAAGGTGCACTTGAGTTCGTAGAGGAAATGAATCAACATGTTGAAGTCTTGGAGAAGCAATATAAGGAGTACAAAGAACATGTTAAGAAGCTAAAGGATATCAGCAAGGTTCCTAAGTCCACTCTCCTGGAGAAGTCAATTCTTGAAGAGAATAATGTTGATTTCATTGACAAGACCTTGAAGATAATCTGGTTTAGATCCAAGTTCATTTATGAGCATAAGAATGAAGCTCAAGAAGCCAACAAAGACTTGAATGAACAAATTGATGAATTAGAGGAAGTGGTTGCTATTCTTGTCAATCTAGACATCCCAGTAAAAGAAGGTCTTCCTCTAGATAAATTGAAGGAGAAGTGCAATAGCAGATTTGAGGAAGTAATGCAAAAAGAAGATGATGGAGAAGACTTGTTGGACAGGCTCATGGACATCAAGGAAGAGGTAAAAGTTGCTAGGAGGGAATTAATAAAATTGAAATATATGCAGGAATTTTCCTCAGTAGAGTTAAAAAGAATAAATTTTGAGGAAAATTGGTTAGATGGGACTGATATGGACATCCTTCAACAAATATTTTCCAGTTATGATGAGTATCTCCTTGATCAGGCAACGTAGGAGTGAGCTAGAATTAGAACCTTCTCTCTTGATATACCACATCCTCTTCTCTAATATTTTGTAGGGTTTTGACATAAGTTGGACTCAAGTTCTCATCCACCAATTCTACTTTCCTCCTTGGGTGTCATATTTTGTACAAAAAAGAAATCAACCTTGGAAATGAAGATCAACCATTCTAGTTCTTTCATGCAGTTCTAGTTCCTTAATTTGTGGATCTAAGTTTTTGATTGAGAGAAACTTATACATGGCTCACCTATATGTACTTTTAGGCTTCATTTTTTAAAGTTTGGCTTATTGGAGAAAGATTTAGCCACCTAATATGATAGCAGATAGGAATCATAGTCTTAGGATTTCATATTTTTTTAGCAGGATACTTTGATATAGTTTATAGTTTTATATAGTTTATATGTTATTGTTAATTTTGGACCTCTTTGATAAGTTTAATGAATCATAATCAATCAGTATGCTAGTGAGTTGTTGTGCCTAAATTTTTTCTATTTGATGTAAATCAATAGGGGAAACCAGATTTTAAGATTATTTTATTAAATTATCTATGAATGGAATTGCTTTTATGTCTATTTAATTTGGTTTTAGCAATGAGTGAGTGATCTGTTTCAAATCTTGAAGTAATTTTTTAGTGAATGGTTGTGATGGTTGAATTATCACTATGAATGTATGCAGTGGTGTAGATTATTCTATGAATTGCATCATGTCATGGTTTTGGTTCGATAAGGAAACACTCATTGTTAAGGTGTATGCCTAGAAATTAAAGAAGTTTTGTTCATATTTTACTATTCTGAAGCCTTGATCCATCTTTTTCTATTTATTTATACCCCCCCAACATAGGATAATCGATATGATGTAGTTTGTGTTCCTTATTACTAGCAAAGGCCCCTTGAATATTTTAGTTGCATTGGCCATTAAGTAACATCAACACAGTTGAGAACCAAATACTAGGACCTTGGGAGTTAGATTACTTTATGTTATCTTTCTTTTTTAGGAGAAATAGAATAGAGATATTATGTTTAATTTTGTTGTGTTTTTTAAACCATCAATAGATCTAGTGCTAGAAGGAGGGCCCGTGGAACAAATTGGCTTAAATTGGGTCATTCTCACCAGATAGGTATGAAAGAGTTCTTAGATCTTCTCATAATCTTGAACCATTTATTGAACTCCAAACCCCTGTAAGGTATAGGTCCCAGGCTTGTAGATTCTTGATTCCACCATTGTCACCACCGTTTACTCCACCTAGGTTTCCACCAAATCCACCCACACCACCTCACCAACCAAACTCACTCATTCCACAACTAGCTCAACCAGTCCAACCATCACCCATGGATTTCTTTATGAATAACCCATCTCCACTAGGGATTATCCCTAGGGGTATACATGATCTACCCAAGAATCCAAAGAGATTCTATCCTAAATACATACATGGAGAATAAAGGAGTGTTGTTTAGAGCACATACATGCATTTAAGGATTCCTATACTCGTGCTCAAGTAGCCTATTATGATTTTGTTTGAAGGTTATTCCCCTACTCTTTGGGTGACATGGTATACAACTGGTATTTAAATCTACCCTAGGGGTCTATTATGAGTTGGACAGACTTGGAAAATGCCTTTATTAATCAGTTTTGGGTCTATGTAGATCCTGCTAGTTTGTATCACCAATTTGCTACCATAAGAAAAGAACCCCATGAACCATTGCCACTATTCAACATGAGATTCCAAAGAATGTATCGAAGGCTATAGGATCCTTACTTGGTTACTGAGAATATTTCCATTTTGGCATATTTAAGAGCCGTAGATCCTTTGATTGGCTTATTTTTGCAGAGGACATATACTACCATTGAGATTAATTCTCTATCTAAAGTTTATTACCTAGCCATCAAATTGCAACAACATATAAGCTTACAATCGAGAGTTTAGGATGAGTTCTTCCTCCCATAGGTTATCAAATTCCTAATCCAACTCCTCTGTTCAATACGGTCCTAGGGATGTCTTATTCCCAATATGCACCCATGTATGAGTTACAAACCTCACCTCCCCTACCATTATTCACTAATAATGCTCAGGACTCCTCCCAGCAATCACAAAATTACCATAATGAAGCTAGAGGATCAAATCTTGTTAATAATCCATCTGTTGTGAAAACTGCAAAAAGTGACCAAACTGTTCAATTGACTAATGAGATGGAAACTCTCAAGAAGAATCTATCTCAGATGTCTAATGATATGGCTCAACTTAGACACAACCCCCCTTAGAACCAAAACTAGAATTACCATAATCAAGGAGGGTATTCTAATCAAGGTGGTTACTCCAACCAAAATTATAACACCAATCAGAATCAAAGGAACTCCCAAAGCTAGAATTCCCCTAACCAAAATTACCAAAATAAGAATAGGGGATACAACCAAAGGTCTAACAACAATAGACAATGGAACATTGGGCCAAATAATGGGGGAGTCTCCCATAATTATTAGGTGGGTGATGAAAATCCACACATTGTGAATGTGGCAAATCTTAATTTTATGGTGAATTGGTGTAGGTTGCATGACACTACAACTCATTCTAAGATAAATTTCCCAGAGATGGAGAAGATGGTCAAGATAGCACAGGTTGATGCTCCATTACAAGGTGATCCCAACAAGTCTAGTAGATCCACAAATATTTCCATGGCTTATGACATCTTTGATGAAGAACTTCCATTCCCTAGCCAAGAAGAAAATGAAATAGTGGAAGACCTATACAATGCCCAGGCCTTCCAAACCAAGGGAGGTCATTTCTTAATAAATCAGAATAAGGGCCCATTTACTACATCTTCCCCTCCTAACAACATGGTCCCACCAAATCAGAACATAGATAACAACCCACCACCACCAAAGGGCCCATCTAAATCTCAAAATAAAGGTAACCCACCTTCTTTTCCTAAGTATCAGGTAAAGAATGATTTGGAGTTTAATTTCATTGCAAAGATGCAAAAGTAAAAGACTTCATTTTCATTCTTTGACATTATGAAGTGGTGCCCTGCCCAACGAGAGATTGTGATGAGGGGACTGGAGGAAGTGGATTAGTCAAAAGGAAAAGGTAAGGAGACTCCAACAAACAAGATGAATGCATCCCTTTACAAAGGTAAGATGGGCACCCCACCTTTCCTTTTAAGTTTAAGAATTTTTGGAAAGAATCTACACAATTGTCTATTGGATTCCGGTGCATTGGGTAATGTCATGCCCTTCTCAATTTGTAGGAAGTTAGGTTTGAGTCTGCTTCAAACTAACAAAAAGGTCATTTCCTTGGATAAAAATAAAGTCAATGTGGTAGGAGAACTAAAAAATATTCATGTACAGGTTGGATCTGACCCAAGGATCCAAACTTACATGGATATCCAAGTGGTTGATATCCCAGAAACATATGGTGTGCTTCTAAGCAGAGACCTAATGAAATATATTGGGGGATATCTTTCCTTGGACTTCTCATAGATGTGGTTTCCCTAGAAATGGATAGCAACACATATCCAAATTGAGAGTGATCCTAGGCTCAAACATATGATTACTACATATGATTCTCCCCAAAAAAGTAGCTTACTTCAAAACTAAGATAGGAGTTTGCAATACGAAGGAGATCATGACCTTCTCAATGCTCAATCTAGATGACAAACAACCTCTAGAATAGATTGGCCCAATGACCACAGTCAACCAACAAGTTCTAATAAAAAAATTGCAACAAGATAGGCTAGTATTGGGAGAAGAGGCTGATTTGTGGAGTTTATTGCTTCCTAATTGGTGTAGGATTCATTATCAGAATCATTCCAAGTTGACATGTCAACCTTGTGTAGATATCTTAAACCATGTTTTTCAGGTTGAGAAACTTGTAAATGCCAACCCCAAGCACTCACCAATAAATTTTCATTTGAAGCTAAGGATGCTACCATCCTTACGAGAACCAATCTCACTTAAGAGGAAGGTCCTTCCCAACTTGAGCAGACTTAGGTTCTATGCTCTGAATTCCAGAGAGAGATTGAGGAATCTCAGTCTTTTTCCGTTACACCATCCTTGGATACCCTTCCAATGCCTAAGGCATTGATGAAAAATATATTGAATTATGATCTGATCCAAGAAAAGGTTCAGGAAGTAGTTCCTAAATAGGTTTTGGATATAGGAAAATCTTCTCACAAACCTAGTCCGTTGCTACCTTTAAATCTTCATGACCAACATGAGTTTGAGCCGCCACACACTTCAAGTAAGCCATCACCTATGATCCCAAAGAAGAAAGAAATCCCAGCTCTGGACCAACTATGGAGTCTTAAATTTGATGGCTCTAAGTCCAAATTAGGAAGTGGAGCAGGAATTGAATTAATCAACCAGAAAGAGAAGACGTACTTTGCATATTACAGGTTGTAGTTTGGCTACACAAACAATGTGGCGAAATATGAAGCACCTACTCAAGACTGATGTTTTCTCATCAAAAGAAGGTCACATATCTCATGGTCATGGGATATTTTGAAGTGATTGTTAAGCAAGTCCATAGCCAATATACTTGTCACAACAAAAGATTGGTTGCATACAGAAATAGAGTTCGAAATTTGATTGAGGATTTTGATGCTTTTGGAATCACTTTGATTCCAAGGGAAGACAATCATATTTCAGATGCCCTTGCCATCATTGCTAGCACTTTGGAGCCTATGTAGGACTCCAAGTTGAAAATATTTTTAGTTGAACTAGTCTCGATCCCAGTTGTCCTGGATAATGTCCAAAATATTTAGGTCTTCAATGATGACCAACATATACTTTCCTTCTTGGCAAGTTCAAATGTCTTCGAAGGAAAAATAATTGATGAATCTGAAAGAGACTGGAGAGATTGGGACCTTGAGAGTTGTAACACATAAGGGATACTGAATTTGAAGAGCAACAACATTCCCAAGGGGATGGTAGCTTTGTAAAGAATATTTGAATCTGATCCTCAAGCTCATGAAAGGGTGCCAACAGAAAGTGATGGAGGGAAGTATGAATCTATCAATTTGGTTGATTCAGGTCCAGAAAGGAATGTCTATATAGGTAAAACCTACCCTGAGGAAATCAGAGATAAAATAATTAAGGTGTTGAAAGAGGAAATTGTTGGAAGACTGAAATCATTGAGAGGGGGGGTGAATCAATGATTTATGAAATCCACAATATTTTTTTTAAAGAGCACTTGGATGTGTTTTCACTTTTAAACCAAGAAAAAAAATGACAGTTTGTGAAGCAGACTTGAGTTGTGTATCAACTAAGCATATGAATAATACATTGGTATGGATAGACTTAAATGAAATATTTGTTTTTTCACCTGAATGAAAGTTCATAACATTAACAAGACCACTTTCGTATAAACATTTGTAGAAATGATAAGATAATCTTTCAACTATGAACTGATAAGGAAAAACATCACAATCTAGAAAAATTATCATAACAAAGCAATGACACTATAAGACCATGAATTTGATGAGTGGAAAACCCTCTTGGGGTAGAGAAACCACTCCAAAATGACGCCTTATTAGCTTAAATAAAACCACTATTTACAATGCCTTACAGGTAGAATTTAGAGCACCCACTCTAGGAGCACCAACCCCTTACAAATTTAGGAACACCCATTCCAAGGAGCACCAAACCCTTCTACAAAAAAGTTAGAATAATAAAATATCAAAGGGTTTCTCTATTTCAATTCAACTCACATAAACCTTCCATACTAATACATCAAATATCCTAAATATTCAATCTAGAATCTCTAAAATACAAGACACATCAGTCATATACTCTACAACATATTTGCAATATTTTAATTCTAGAATTTTGTCCATTAATCCTTTAAAAATACCCACACCAAAACAATGATCAACCACACTATTTATATACTATCATGAATCTTCATCAAAAACTGATTGCAATAACTGTTTTACTTCAAGATACCTGAATACATTAACCCTTTACCTGTTTGCTAAAAAAATAGTCAAGTGTTTCGAAGTAAAATAATGTCATTAACCTTTGAAACTGAAATCTTATTATCTTAACAAAAATGTCTTAAAGCCAAATGTCTCAAAGCCCGTAAAACAATTTTACTTTAATACCTGTTATGGAGGAAGATAAACAAACAAATACCAGAAGAACCAATTCATAACTACCCAACTGAAGACCTCCATCTACAAGATTTTTTGCTTCTCTTTCCAACTTCAACAATTGACACTCATTCTCTTAATCAGAATACAAACAAGTTACATATTCTGCAGAAAAACAAAATGTCCATGGTGGCTAGGGTTCCACTTAAAGTCTTTGTCCCTAGTTTTTCCTTCCTTTCAAGTCTTTCAAAGACTTTACACAAAACATAATCATTTGAAATCCACAACCTTTCCAATCAATACTACCAAATAATAATTCTGCTAAAAGCGCTGGCACAATAATAATAGCTAAGTCAAATATAGCTACCAACTGCAATGAGCAAAGTTCAATATCACATGTTTAATGTGATCAAAACTAAGCACTGAAACAAAAATTCCTTTACCAAAGCTCTTTAAAAGGAACTTTAAACTTTAATATGCCTGACTACCTCGATTTGCCTCATGTTTTAGTATGCCCGACAAGGGATCATTTTTCTTTGCTTAATAAAACTCCCATGTCTCTTAAGTTCCCGACACCATTTATGGTGCAAATGGTAGATATTTCAATATCCTTAACATAGGCCATATCAACTATGAGATCCTTAAAAAAATATAAACCAATGAAATACAAGTTGTCCAAAGTCACATGACTTTCTATGCTTTATGACACCATGAATAAATGTCTTGAAGACCCCTTTAGCAAAATAATCAATGAAGAGAATATATACAAGTGACTTGAACTTGTAATCTACATTTTCTTGTAAACTTGTATATTTTGTGCAAACAAAAGAAGTGCCACTCATATCACATTTGAAATGTCAACCCAAGTGAAAACAAAATGCACGAATGTATCAACAAGTGTATACCTCAAAATGATTCTGCTAGTATATGTATGCATGCCTTGAAAATGAATCTGCCAGTATATGTATGCATGCCCTAAAATAATGAACATATGTCAAACATCAGTACCAACATGTAAAAACTGAAACTTGAAATTGCATGCCATGAACCATGTGAATCACCATATGAACCAACTGTAATCATAATGTATCAAAACAAGCTAAGAATGTATCAGCTAAGAATGCATCCTTTCAACATCCACCAAGCATATCATCACATTTATATCACACTGCATATCATAACACCAATCAATGCAACTACATATCAGCCAATCTAAGAATGCAAAGAATAGAACTAGTGATGTCATGAACCCCATAAAACAATTTTGGTATCAAGGAAAAACTAGCACATAAAAAACTAAAAGCCAACAAACTCCCCCTTTGTCCTTGATGGAAAAACACATATCATCTCTGCCCGTTTTTTCCTCAATGACAAAGACTGAAAGAAGAGAATGTGAG
>VDFB02007540.1:376795-474474 GCA_007258455.2 Sequoia sempervirens | reverse complement strand
ATCCGGGCCCGAGGGACCCTAAAGGTGGTTTTGACATTTCTAGTTTTTGCTAAGTCTCCGCTGGCAAAGGGAGCGTTTGGGCCCAAGGGCCATGAATGCCCCTACGAAGAATGGCCACACAGAGACAAAGCTCTAGATTAGTCATGAGGGTGTTGTGCTAGTTTTCTCAATTTTTGATGACATGGGTTTTGTTCGTCATGTCACATTTTATCATCCATATGTCTTCTTGATGTTTATTGTTCATTTTAAACCTTATAAAATCACAAAAATGATGCTCAAGAGGGTGAACAGAATACCCACCTCAAACACTCAATGAGGGGAGGTGCAGGATCCACTTACGATCGCTGAGGTAATGGTGAGGGTGATGAGCGTGAAGGCATCGAAGATGGTGGGCTCCTCTCTGGCAAGCTCTGATCACTCTCTGCAACACTATCAAGTGAAAATGATAGGCTTGAGTGGGTCTTTTATACCCCCCACTGCCATTAATGGCCTCATTGAATGCAGGTACAACGGAACAAAGGTTGGTGAATTTAAATTCAGTGACGGCGGCGGGAGACCCAGGGTTCGGAGACCCGGAAGACGCAGGATGGTGGCCGATTGAAAATTTTCACTCGGAAATCCCCGGCGACGAAGGGGAGGTCAAGGCCCGGAGGGCGGAGTTCTGCCAAAGGTCCACCGTCAGGGACGGCAAAACCATCACAGAATTCTGGACTCAAAATTCTAGAAATTCAGGCCCGGAACGTTCAAAGGTAGTCATAGTTCTCCCCGCAAACACTTTGGTCGGCAAAGATAGAACCGGGACCCGAGGTTCGGGAGGACGGGAACCATCCACCGTCGAGGATGGCAGGCTCAACAGGGAAACCTGGCTAGGGAAACCTGAGAGGGCGGGCCCGACCGGGTCTAGGGCCACTGGTAGAAGCAAACTGCCACAGAGACCCCAGAAAGTGCCAAAACTCAACAAAAAAAGCCAAGGGGAAGCATGGTCAAATTATGATGAAACTTTGAAGGTTTATTGACCATCAGGGGCACAAAATGGGGCACGCAAAATGAAGCGGTGACAAAATGACCCGGCAAGGGAAAGAAAAGAGGGTCCCCGTTTCGAACGGGGCGTGTGTGCTAAGGGCACAACAATCATCATCTTGTGTCTTGTTGGAACCTTGTCTTTCTTCCATTCCTTCTCGCTTTTCATGCTAACGAGGTACTAGGACAGTTAATCATTTATCACTAAGAATGTATTCATCTTGCATCCAAAAATCGTCAGCACAATGCATATCATATAGAAAAATTGATCATCTCATATGCATATAATATAGATTTTTTATTCTAAGCATCTCATAATCATAACATTACATACACATTTGCATATAACCATGTCTTACGTATTTACAGAAAACATAAATAATCCATCACATCATCCATTGCATAATCATATAACCACCATCGCATCACATAAATAGGTTAGGAATTTGCTGCATAAAGTATACATAAACATGCATATCATCCATCATCCATCCATATCATAATATAACATCTCATAAATCACCACATTGCAATCATTTTGCATAAACATTTCATAAATCATCCCACATCATTATAAGCATCCAGTGCATAATTAAACGAATCATAACAGGTACATAAGCATTATAAACAACCCATTGCATTAAGTGCATACATCCATACATAATCATATAAAACATCTCATAAAAGCATTCATTATGTCATCACATATACATCATTTTGCATATACACCATAAATCATCATCTCCATACCATTTGGCATAACATATCATTTCATATATAACATCACATCACATCATTATATAACATCGTCATAAGTACATATCATACATGGCAAATCACATACATTCATCATTGCATAGCCACATATCATGATCACTGCATTCGCATCATCATCACCATCATAACAAAAAAAGATATTGAAAAAGAAATCATTTCATAAATCATCACATTTGCATCAACATACATAAAATCATCATATAGATTGCACCATCAAAAAGAAATGCATCCATATATAGTATATCCATCACATAACACCATAACATTATTGCATAGCATATAGAAATAGAACCATCCATAAATGCATAATAAATTAATAGTACATGACACATCACATCAACATCATCATCTCATTTATATCATCAACTGTCATAGTACAAAATAATGATTGGATCACTATACATGTGTGTATGTCAATGAGTACAAAAAATCCCAACGGGCTATTAAAAATGAGCCCATAAGGCACAAAAGAATAATATCTCGATCAAAAAAGAGGTCTAACCCTCCTATTTGCTACGTTTTCCTCTGTCACTGTGACCCTCTGTCGGTCTATGGTTGGTCCACTGTGAATAATCTGGGGCCCAGGCTGCTCTAGGTATGGCCTAATGGTAAAGCAATCGATAGTAATCCACCTCCCGGATGGCCTCCCTGTATGAGCGAAGAGGCACTGTGTTATGAGAGGAGGAAGCCTCCATACTCTCTAGTTGTTGTCTATGGCCCATCTCTATAGCCGCTTATAACTCTGCAGCCTGCCTCTATAAAATCATTGAATTTCTCTTCGCATGGGCCTGGTCCCTCTCTGCTCTCTGCTGTCAAGGCCTAGACCTGGGCCTTCAACTATAATATCAACCTGTCCCTTGGATCTGACTGACCTGCTGGTTGTATTGGAGGAGGCTACACGTGAGGCTAGTCCTCACCCTTGGCTCGTGGTGGTGTGGCAACCCGATCCTAGTGCCCGTCATGTCCACCCTTCGGCCCCTGATCTTGGTCCTGCATGTGTACATCAGCATGAGGCTGATCCATCTAAACCTGTGCTAGTTGGACCTATGTTGGTTGGTCTTGTGCTGGTTGTCCTGCTAGAGGACTGCCACCTCCTCATCCTCAACCTTCCCCCTTCCCCTGGCTCTTTTTTGAACAGAGAATGTACCTAGAACTATCAAACGTAGAGGCAGTTAGAACCAATCTTTGTACACCTAAGTCACTCCTGGATCTATGACCCCCTACTCATACGCCCATGGTTGAGCCACCAGCTACCTAAAACTATCCACTTCCTCAGAGGAAGGAATGTATCACCCCCAGGCACCCTGCGATACTATGCGAGCAAAAATGGCCACATAGTCATCATCTGGCCTATCTTGTACCTCGTCAAACTGGCATTGAACTCATATCGGTAGATACCTCTCGATCATATAGTGTGCTCTCACCCCTGCATGAGCCAGTCCTGGTGGGAAATGAACAGTTGTTGTACATCATCGGCCCATCTGAGCCGACCAAGATATGGGCCCCATGAGAATACCGTCATCTCATCAATGACCCTCCTCTAGTGAGGGATCCTGTGCTCGCCTATGTGTGTGAAGGACACACCGCCCCTGTAATGCCAAACCACTAGATCATCAGGCCCGACTGGCATTGGAACAACCCACGGCTAAAGAACGGAGATATGCTCCCACGCCCACACATGAAGGAGCATGACACCTGCACCAAATTCCCTAACATCCAAATATGTATACTCATGTAAATCCCTATAAAGGGAGGCAAGAAGAACAGGACCCCATGCAAAACGGAATGGCCTGTCATGAACCATCTGCTCCTAGCAAAGCCCCTAGCCAGGACTAAAGTACTAGCCTCATCGATCCAGAGTGACAAGACCTAAAATGATGGCAACAATCATTAGTCGAAATGGCATCGTGAGCGTCCCGTGGCACTCTAGCTCTATCTAGCCCTCACAAAACATAATGTCCTTTGTAGCCAGGACTGTATGGCAAGCATCTCGTCTGACATCCATATCATGAATAACTCGTTGACCATGTATCAAAAATTTAAGGATGCGCCACATGTCCTCCAAGGTAACAGTGGCCTCGCTAGTGGGAAGATGAAAGGACGATGTCTCACTATGCCATCTCTCGCCAAGCACAGACATCATGCCAAGATGGGTCCGCACAAGTGCTACGTAGACAATGTACCATAGTCCCATCTCTCAAAGTCCTTCTTGCTCCCTGTCAGTCAGATCTCGCAAGTAGTCGAATATCTCCCATGATCTGTGCTCACAAGAATAGAGCTCCCTTGCCGCCTCCTGCATCAGGAAAGGTCACCATGCGAAAATCATCAGGAAAATTTATCCCAAGCATTCAAGAAACTATCCCAACATTGCAAACTATGAAGGCGTCACAGTTTGAAATTTGCAAACAGTGACGCTGGCACCTTCAAATCCCAAATTGCACTACAACGGTGCACTTTGCTTAAGTGTCCCAAACCCTAATTCTAAAGATAGTCGTGGTGTCAGAGTTTGAAATCCAGCACTCCATTTCACGAATGCATCAAAGTTTGAAGTATGTTCCCAAACTCCAAACTCCACTGCGGACTCCATCTTCTGATGGCGGTCCAGTTTAAAAGACTGAGTAGTCCAGTTTGAAATTTGAGTGGCGCTATATAGCACCGCTGCAAGTGACCTAGCTCTAAATGCAATAAATGAACATATAAAACGAAAAATGAAGCTCAAGAAAGGATCACATACCGGTGCCCCAATGCCAGGAGGTCATTGGTACGTTCATACTTGGTCAAAGATATGCAACAGAAGTTGACGTTGTGCCATCTTGTCAGGGTATCAAGGCTCAAATTGCGAAATCTCTTAAGGGTGAATGTGAAAATGAATTGGAAGGGGCCCCTCAAGGCCTATTTAAGCCTAAAAATTAGGGTTTTTTGACCCCGTTCGGCCATCCTGCTAGGGTTTTGGACCCTTGATCTCATTTTTGTCCATCTGAAGGCCGTTTTGCACCATTTTTTGTGTTTTATCTCTTTTTCTTTTACCTCCCGGAGCCTTTCTAGACCTGTCAAGCACCTTGACCTCTTTTTTCACGAGATCACCCAAAAATTAGAATTTTCGTCTGATCTCTCAAGGGAGCAATATATTACCATAATTTCCTTCATCGTGGTAGCAATGAGGCAATTTAAAAAAAAAAAAAGAAAAATTTTGGCTTTTGATCGAGACCGTTTATTATTTGAACCAACGCAACAAGTGCACTGCTTCAAAGAGGGAAAAAATGTAGACATAGAAAATTACTAATTGACATTGCACATCTAATCCCGACCACTAACACTATTTCGTCCTAAATCATCCCTCGGTCTAACCATTTAATTGAATACCTTTATTTGATTAAATTTTTCAATGTTCCTTTCTTAATTAAATAAATCATTTATCTAATTAAGTCATCATTTCTTGTTAATTAAATCAATCAGTCTGATCTAATTATCCCTATTTAATTAAATAATCAATTTTATTTGATTAAATATTTAAAGTCCATCCATTAAATTAAATAAATTAAAACCTTATTTAGTTTAAATCTAACTTCATCTCCTTGGTTAAATAAAACAAAAGTCTTTATTTAATTAAATCTTGAGATCATATTCTTCTCATATTTGATTTAAATCAATCCATAAATCTAAATCAATATGTCACATCATTTTGACCTCTCATTAAATTAATTAACCTTGATTAATTTAATCTCTTCTCATGTCCCATCCTCTAGCTTTTGCAATTTACACATGAAAATAGATTTAATTCATTTATTAAATTTCTATTTTCTCTCAAAAGGGCATAATAAAGGAATATTCCTCAAATTTGAATTCAAAATCCAAGTGGACTTTGTCCTTCCAATAAGGCATTTAATCCACCTAAAAATTCCTTTTTCCTTGAGCCAAGTGGCATTCAATGCACCTTCTTTCCCTCTTACATGTCATTTCAACAATTTCAAATATATGCATTTATTGACACATTCTCCAAAATTTGCACATCATCCATCCATTCACATGTTGACAAGTGGCACCTTTCCATTTGTTGATTCTTAGTCCCACATTGCTCCATTTTGGACATCTCTTCAACTTGATATTCTATAAATAAGAGGCTTCATTCCTCATTTTTCCATCCACAACTTGAGTAAACTTACTATACTCAAATTCATAGCAATTTTTATCCAATTTCATCCAATCTTAGCTAGGTTATGCAGATTTTTATATTGGAGCACATTGGAGGTCTTCATCAAGTGGATCACTCTTCATCATCAATCATCTTCATCACATCATTGGAGTTGGGAAAGGGCCAATTTTCACATCAAATTGGCACCAACTCCCTCAAGAGATTAAGAGTTTGCTTTGTTTTAGAATAGGATTTGATATCTTTGTTTTAAGTGTGTTGTGTTCTTCATTTCATTCCTTTTCTCTTACATTCAAATGGATTTCTTGAGGAATCTCTATTCTAACTTGCATTTGATCTTATTAATGTGTTCATTTGTTGTGTTCTTGCAGGTATAGGATATTGGTTCACAATAATAAAAAAATAATATCTAAATGTTATCATGACATTTAATTTAAATTTGATGGTTGTATAATTATATTTAACCAATTTTAACTTTAAAAATATTATTACATAAAAAAGAAATATTTTACATAAACCATCAAAAAATTTATAAGATAACAATTATATAACTAATTTATAATATAATTCTTAAAACTAAAATATATCTTTTTTTTCTTTTGATTGGTAAATGCAACAAAGTTGCATATATTGATTATGAAACAAAATTTTGCATTGTTTGGCTCAACAAGATTCTAGGAAAAACCAGACTTGTAATTTACATGCCAAATTTCTACAAAAAACATACCACATTTGGTCCTACGAGCTTTGATGCATTTCCACCCCCTGGTGTAGGTTCTATTTTCTTAGCCCATCCAAAATGCCATCCACCCAACCATACTTACCTTCATTCCTCCTCATCATAGAATTTGGTGGTCTCCACTAGGTCCGCAAACTCCCTACACCATTGCACCCTCACCACTACCTCCAAGCTGAGTCATTTGCACAGGAAATTGTAGCCATGAGTTTCCCAACACCTATGGTGTTTTAAGCTTTCCCCCTCCACATCGAAAATGAAGGGCAGCCATGTTACCTCCACACCCTGCCGGAACATCTTGTCAATGTCATTAGGGAGCAAGATCCCTACTCCCTGTTGTGCTACTGCCACCACATCCACATCATTCCCTAGGACCACTACTTTGAAGACCATCTGCAACAACACCAGGCATCTAAGTTTGGGGGCGTTCATGTCCTATAATGACGCTAGAAAATGTGAGGAGATGTTTGAGTTTGCTCTTGTCTTATTTCCAAAAAAAACAAAACATCTTTCCAATTACCATTCTTACTACCTCCAACCAGAGAATATCTTTGTTCAAACAGATATTCTTTAGTCTCTGGTCTGTGATGAAACCAGAGAAGGCCGCCTCCAACTTCTCACTTCTGAGCTTGATCGACGTCTCCATTGTTGTGTGAGGAAGGTGAAATTCTCTGTTGAAATAGCCTCACCATTGTGAGCAATGAGGTTCCAACTATCTTATTTAATACACTGTACTACTCCCTCCACTATCAATTGTTGCTATACGGTTCCTTGGAGGTGAAATTAAGTCACTCTTGGGGATTGTACTTCTTTCACCAAATGTCTGCTAACAGAGGCAATCCTCTATATGTTGTCAATTCCTTATTCCTCTCTATAGCCTATTCACATCATCCAAATTTCCTTCCATAAATGCATAGATCCAGTTTAGCAGATTTGCTTAGTGTGGGCGGGCATGTTTCCTTCTTGGCATGCGTTAACCAAACTACCTATTAGGCTTGTCCTTCTATAATGTCCCCATTTTTATGAGCATCAATTAGCAGAGGGTTTAGCTTATTCCTAACTCTTGTAGGCTAAGGAGCTTGATTAGAGGGTCTTTGTGGCAGTTACCCAGTTGGAGGTTGGCTTCTTTCATGGATTCAGGAGTTATACGAAGGTTTTCAATTGTATATTGAATGTTTGAAAACATAATGTGTTGGAAAACATATTGTGTTTTCCAAAAGATATGATATTATGAATAAATTATATTTTTATATTATAATAAAGTGCAATTATAAAATATTAAATAAAATACAGATTGGGAACATAATATTCAGTGATTTCTCTTGCTACCTTGGGTACTGCCTCCCTAAGGTTTAGGTGGTCGGATTTGATGCATAATAGAAGGCATAGAGGCTACAGATAATTCATTGTA
The DNA here is from genome assembly GCA_007258455.2 of Sequoia sempervirens. Taxonomy (NCBI): domain Eukaryota; kingdom Viridiplantae; phylum Streptophyta; class Pinopsida; order Cupressales; family Cupressaceae; genus Sequoia; species Sequoia sempervirens. Next base: position 466,380 of record VDFB02007540.1, on the reverse strand, counting down.
TGAAGCTTCAAGTTTGAAATCAGGGGCGGCTACCTTTGAGCATCAATTTGGCATAAAGGAGTCTCCATTGTATGAGTTAAGGCTACCATCTCTTCATCAATTTGGAGGGCTTCATAACCAAGTTCATCATAGGTCATTTAGTTGATTTCCTTAATAGAAACATTATCAGGTTCTTGCATATTTATTTAGCTCATTTTGCATTCTCATATTAGGAGTTGTTATAGGTGAACATTCATATTAGACTTTGGCATTATATTGTATATCTATTGTGAAGCCAAGAGTCTTAGCCTTTGTGATCAGCATTGTATTGGAAAGAACATTTGAATAAAGGATTCATAAGTTGCATACAATATGTTTGATGTAATGACAAATTAATTGCATTCATTTCCATCATATTAGTTTGTATGGCAATTGTTTGTAAAAATTTCAATTGGTTGTAGGTGCACATTTATCTTGTAGAATTCATATAGATGCATTTGAAAAAGTCAAATAAAGGTTGCAATTTCATTTAGTCCTATGCTTAGATATCTTAGAAGTCATTTACAAGCATTCCAAACATATTTGAAGTCATTTCAAGCTAGCATAATCAGACTGAAGTTATAAACCAGCAAGTTAAGAGGTTGCATAAGAAGTGTTTGACAATATTCCTTGAGGAAAACTTAGGCCAGATTTTGTAAGGAATTTCTATATAGTGGTTTAAGAAGTGTAAACATTGACATTTTGGTCTATTCCGTCTCCTTTAGGTGAAAATCCTAAAGAGTTAGAAGGGTCTAGTAACCAAGATCTTTGTTTTGCATTTTGGTAAACCTTATGATATTCCTTGAGGGAAAAAATTTAGATCAGAAGTAGCAAGGGATATTGCATCTTCTTGGGAATAGGTTAGTTGGGTTGGTGGTTCAACAAGTACTCGGCCTCTGTCACCATTCCTCTATGTAATTTCCCATGCATCTGATCCGGCCATCTAGCATAGACTATGCACCCTCATTGGCACATGGGAAACTTCCTCCATCCCCTCTTACACCCTCATTGGCCAATGCATCAGCTTCCCCATTGCATTCCCTATACACATGATTTATGGTATAGCTCTCAAAGGATTGCATCAATGCGACTGCCCTTTCAAGAAGGGCTCATATTTTCCAATTGGGAGAGGTACCATATCTAAGAGCATTGATGACTAGAGTCGAATCTCCTTCTATTTCTATCCTGGCTAGACCTTGATTCTTGTGGAGGTTCATCTCATGTATGACTACCATGATTTTCACTTCATTGTGTGTTCCTTCCGACAACTGCTTCGCTGATGTTAGGACTATATTTCCTTGCCAATCTCTAACTATACAACCTGCACCAGAAGGGGCCAAGATTCCATTTGGAATCCCCATCAAAGTTTAGCCTGTACCACCCTATAGGTGGAGGAGTCCAAACCATTGAGGCTCAAGCCTGTGAAGCCTCATTTCTACCTTTCCCAACCCAAGGTGGTATTCAAAGGGAGGGATAGAGATCTCTCCCCCAAAGCCTCTGTGAGTTTCTGGACTTCACTTAGCGGAAGGTGAAGACCAAAAAATTCTCTCCACTTCCATTTTCTTACTGTATTTCTTTTGTCTGGGACTATGCAGTCTTTAACTTTCTCACCCCATAGGGATTTCAAAGTTCGCTTGACTTATTGCACCTCAATAAGACTGTTCAAACTTGGGAAGCCCGCACATGAGTCTTCCCAAAATAAAGCCTTACTAACTTCCTTCATGTTCCAAGACAGATAATCACATATGACTGATTTTCATTTTTGCATGAAGTTCCAAATCAGTGATCCTGCTAGGGGTTGGAAATTGAGAGGATGTTGCCTTCTTCATCGTTCTTTAGATACTTATGATGTAGAATCTTTTCCCTTTTTTTTTCTGGTTCACAATGCATACGCCAGATTATTTTTGCTCCAAGGGCCTTGTTCTGTAGGTCCATATGTTTGAAGTTGAACCCCCCATCCTCTTTGGATCAAAACTAAAATATATCTTAATATTTGAATATATCAATGATATATAACTAATAGAATGTCATTATTTAAAATAAAATATATTTAATACTTCAATAAATAATTATATATTAACTAATTTATAAATAATTATATATACAACTAATTTATGAGTTTGATGGAATGGTGTAGTTGGTTTAGGGCTTTGGGTTCATCCCATATAGGTCCTGAGGTCAAGTTGAAAGGTTGTGCATTGTTCAAAATCTATATATTTAGTCTCGCCTCTACTCACCTCTTCAACACCCCAAAACTTGACACTAAAATAAGACCAAGGCAAGGGTTGTTGGGTTGCTAGATAGAGTTGTGGGGATACCTTTGGGTTAACAAAAAAAATATAACTAATTTGTTAGTTGATAGGTTACATATAGTGTGAAATTTGAACTTGATACAAATCTCACACCTGCAAACCACTATTGAGTAATCGAAAACAATTTTTAGCTATCATTTAATAGTAAACCAACTCCCATTTAATGGTAAAAGCCTCTAAAATCTCACTTATCACATAAAAGCCAAGATAAATATTAATTTTCTAATTAGATAGAAACATTCTATTTTCTTTGCAATGTTTTATTGTCAATTTGATGACAACTTTCTCTTTTCATTTGCATTGCTTTTTGTTTTAAATATGTATGCAAATATCTCAAAATCAAGTAATACTTAATTTCTTTAAGAATTTTTATTTTATTTTTAAAGTTTATTTCATTCCATCATTTATCACTTATTAATTATTTAATCCAGCCACATACAACTAGAATTTGTAGCACATGACATCTATACACACCCATGGACAAACACATACTAACATATTAACATACATATAGTTTTCTATCCGTGTAAAGATTCAAGGTACAAGTGCTAGTAATATAATTTTTTTATGTATATCTTAATACTCACAAATATAATTCTCTAAAGTATATCTTAAAACTCACAAATATAATTTTGCTTGACAAATAGATAGAATCAACCTCAAATTTTAGTAAGAAAATAAAATGATAAAGAATAGATAATTATCACAAAATTAATTATCAAATTTTAATAAGAAAATAGATAATTATCACAAAATTAATTTTGCTTGAAAGAGAGGTAGAATCAGGGCCCTAGAATCAGTAAGAAAATAAAAAGATTTGAATAATTTATTTAATTCAATTCCTTGTGACATACTACAGAATATCAAATCAACCATACATATTTATGGAAGTTCTTGTAATAAGCTAAATAAGGATTTTTCTAATTAATATATTTCTATTATTATTTCGAAACGAAGGAAAAGCTACAAAGATTCAACTGTTTGTGTCATTGAATATACGACTGTCCAGTGATATCGATATCCCGATCGCCGGAAGACGGTGGAGGCGGGTGGCTCAACATCTTTTCCGACCTATCGCCGGCGGCCAGACTTTCCACGCTCTGTGAGTTGCTAGCAGGCGGGTGATCCGGTCGGTTTTGCACGCCTTTGTCGTCGGTCCCGTACATCCCTCCACCGTAAGCCCCTTCTGTCAAAGGCTTCATGTCAGCGGCTGGTCGCGTGGGGGCCTCCGTGTGACCAGGCGCCCGCTGCCCCGACTCCTTTCTGTGTTCTTTTTCGTCGTCCCGCTTTCCCGTCTCCTTTCTGTGTTTTTTTTCGTCGTCCCTTTCCATTTTGGAACCCTCGCTGTGAAATATCTTTTTATATCGATTAAAGTTAAGGAATTATAAAGAAAACAAATGAGAGGAATGAGAAGAAAAAGATCATAGCCTAACTACAAACAAACAAATCACAAAATTACTCAACTTACAATATCCTCGCTGTGAAATATTACAGTAGCAGTTCGTTTGCTTCTGCCTTGTGTCTCTGAAGATTCGAACTCTTGACCACCAACTTCGCAAGTGTATTTTTATTTTCTCCTGGACACCGAAAGGATTTATAGTATTTGGATGCGCGAGTCATGTTGGTATGATACGAATGCTTGACAAGTTTCATTCCACGTGTCAGTTGATAAACTCATAAATCTGATTCCCTTAGTGATAATGCTTTGTTTTGATCTTAAACAATATATTCTGAATAAAATTAAATTATGCATATCCTACCCTCTTTTAAAAGTACAATTTTTTAACCAATAAATTAAATCGAAAAGAAAAGAAAAAAATCGTTAATTTTCAGTCTACTAGTTTTTTTTTTTTGGGGAGGGCGTGGGGGTGTAGGGTTCATTATCTGATTAATATTTTACGTAAATGGATTGAAAAAAAAAGTGAAGGTTATGGTTCTTTTAAAATTTCTTAATTTAAAATTTAAATTAATGAGAGATTTGACTTAGATTTCTCTCAAAATATTTTAATATGATCTTTTTCAACTTTCTTTTTGAAAGGTTTTTATATGAAATCTTGAATCGTTTAGCTACTTGATATGGGAGTATGAGTCATAGGTTAAAACCTCTTCAGTTGAGATTCAAGGACTGAGGAGTATCCATTTCACCAAAGTCGCCCTAGGGCACAACCACAACCTCACCCCTTATGATGTTTAGGCCTTCCACTCAACAAGACTCGATCCTTGGCCCATTAACTTTCAACACTTTTTAGTGATATTTGTTGTTTGTATATGTTTATAATTGTAAGGGTGATAAATGTATGTCTAGTCTTTTTTCTTCTGTTTTAGATTCTCTTTGATTTATTCAACTTCACCGATAGACCAAAGGCCCATTAACTTTCAACACTTTTTAGTGATATTTGTTGTTTGTATATGTTTATAATTGTAAGGGTGATAAATGTATGTCTAGTCTTTTTTCTTCTATTTTAGATTCTCTTTGATTTATTTATCTCATATATAATGATTATTAGGCAAGTGTCATGCTTTTGCATGAAAATTGAAAAAATTATATGAATCCACCTTTACACGTCTCAAGTGTGCAAACCTAATTTGTAGATTATACATTCATTTGTATACTTGATTCATGATTATTATACACCTTATGTGATAGATGATGATGATGTAGCCCTACCTTTCAGTAATACATCTAGGGATGCTACTTTTTGTGACAAGGTTATATTTCCATTGGCTATTCATGATTTTGTTGTGCCCTATTGCATTATTCTTTCTTCATGCTATGACACCCAAATCCCTACATGTTTAGCTTCATGTTCGTTTAATGTTGCATCTTATGAGGAGCCTAGAGATGGTGATATGTGTGCTATAATTTATTTTATACATGATATAATGTGTTTATTATGATAGTTCTTTTACATCTCATGTTGCTTCTATTGATTATCATAATGATATATTTACTACCTTATGAAATATTGCATGATGATGTGCTTTGTGATAATAGCTCTTTCAAATCTCCCTTTGATGAACTATGGATATCATGATGATACATTACTAGTGATTTTTTTAATTGTGAATCTTTTTCAAATTGGAAAATAGTTTAAATTGGGGCCTCCATTTTTGGTGAATAGTACATGCTAGAACGGGAGTTAAATCATGACATTTTTTTATGAAAATTTAGTTCAATCCTACTTAAATCACCAAAATATTATTTTATTAAACTTTTAAACTGAATTATTTCACCACACTAAATGATATGTGATTAGAGCCTAGTTGCCTAAGGTTTATAATGTATGCATTACAATCTAAATAATATTCACCATTAACATTATATTCCCTCTTATTTTTTGGGGCCATATCACCATTACTAATAAATTCTCATTTACTTTTGGGGCTATATTCACTTTGAAATTAACATTTGGCAAGATTCACCACTTATAAATTGTATATAATTAGATTTTCAAGCATTGTGTTGTGGCCCCTCTATACAAGTTAAGTTGTAAACAAACCTCATAGTTCTATTTTTTGTGCCTTTTCCTAGTTGTCTGTGTGTTGGTTTTTGGCTGCTTTGTGGCTGCTTGTTTTGTTTTTGATTATATGATGAAGCAGCGGCTTATCTTGTAAAGGGTTTCAGGGCCCTTTCAAAACCTATTTTTCCTATAATCAAAAACAAGACCATAGAATATGACTATTTATGCTAAATCCTTTATTTTAGATACGGTTATGAATAGTCAATTTGTGGCTATCTTAACTCTTAATTAAGTAATATTATCATTATTATATTTTATTTAGTTATTTAGGTCGACCTATGGCTTATATGTGGTTATCTAAGCCGGCCTAGGTGATATCCTAGGCATAAGCAGGGTATATATAGGAGGTAGTGAGTCTTATTTGTTCATCGGATTGTGAATTATATGTTCTCATTGGAGATATTTAGAGGTTTGCCCCATCAAAGTGACTTATTATTCTCAACTATTATGAAGTATTCGAAGCATATTTTCTATTATATCTTCTATTGTGCAAGTTATTTTATTACAAGTGGTATCACAGCATGATCATGGCACCATGAACACAAAGAATTTTCTCAATTTTGGAGGTCATTTTGGGAAGCACATATCTCTCCAATTTTGGTAATTTTTTAATTTTTAAAGGGGTTTTGAAGAACTTATTAAAATAGCTATATTCTATATTTTAAAAGAATTCTAGAGAAAAATTGAATGATTTATTACAAAATTAGGGTTTCTTCTAAATCTATTTAGAAAGCACATATCTCCCAAATATTTGTGAAATTTTTCCTAATTTTTAGTGGGTTGTTAAATAATTAGGGGAGGTGTCTAAACTAAAAATGTTACTGTAATTGGATCATAATTAAGTGATTTATTGCATAATTAAGGTTTCCAATAAATTCTCTCTCAAGGTTACAAAACAACTATTTTAGATGAGATATTTTTCTAAGAAACTACGACCTGGACCTAGGTAAGTCCTAGTAAAATTTCAAAGTATTTGGACTAAGTTATTTGTGTGATTTATTTCAAAATATGTTGTTTCCCATCATGATGAGGCCTACAACAAGATGCAAAGAGAATGCCACCACACCAAAGAACTCTTCAAATAAGGATGATGTAGAAATTGAGCATATTTCCCCTAATGAGGAAACAACCAAGGTCAAGGTGAAACTTTATCATCAAGCAAGTAGTATCAATGGGTAGATTGGCTATTGTAGACACCTAAAAATAACAAAATCATTTTCATCTTGTCATCTTATCATTATCCACATCCGTATTTGATTTTTTTTTATTTTTGAAGGTTTTTTCTAACCATGTATTGCTTGTTTTTAGTTCTTTAATGCAAAAAAAATGGAGCTAACTTTTGCAAGTTGAAGGAAAAACCCTAGTTTTTAAAAATTTCATTATATCTTTCAAATGACTTGGAATTTTTCTACAAATGTTTTATTGAAGGTTGGGGATCATCTTAGGAGGTTACAGTAAAAAAGTTAGACTTGGATCATCAATAGTTAGTGAGTTATTGTCATTTTATGGTTTTTCAAAAATATGGTTTTTAGGTCACAAATCAACATTTAAAAAAAATAGAATTGAAAAAAAATTCAATAGGAATTTGTTCTTTGGATTTGAATTCTTTGAGGTCAAAACACTAATGAAAATATTAGATCTATGTTGACTAGGTTTTCCAAATCTATTTTTTAGGGCACAAATTAAGGAATTTTTTTAGATATTTTTATATTTTTGGAAAGTTCTCATAATTTTAGCAAGGGCTTATTTCTTTTAACTTTTAACTCTAAGGAAAAAAATACAAAATAATTAGATCTAGTTGACTAAGTGGAAAACAAAAAAAAAATGAAATTGTAATCTTGTGATAAGTACATATCTTTTCTTTACATCTATTTTGCTACATCATAAAATTCATTTTTGATCTTTGCAAGAGTTTTATTATCATTTCTAAAATCATAAGGAATCCATTGGTGCTATCAATTTTTTCTTTAGACTATCCTATTTGGCATCTTTTTACAAATTTGAAATTGCGTTTAAGATTTACTATTCATATTTTGATCTGGTATCTAAAATGAACCATTGTATTTTAATCCCCAACATCTACTTACATATGATCTCCTCTTGTGCTTTAGAGTGATCTTGATGATAAAAAAATGTGCTTGTTTTTATTTTCTAGGCTTGTTTGTTGGTATTTTTGTTTAGAGATTGAAAATTAAAGTGTTAAAAAAATCTATCTTGGAGCTCTTCGTGTTGGATCAAGGGTTTTCAAATTTGGTATTATAAATTGAGTACATTTTTTTTAAGTTACCCTCTTCTTTATATTTCAAGTGCTTATAGATTTTTTGATCCATTAGAAAATCATTGTTTGTCTTAGACTATCATGTTTGATGTGTTTTCCTCACATTTGAAAGTGGGATTAAAATTAATATTTCACATTTGGATTTGAGATCTAAAATAAGCCATTATATTTTAATCCCTAAGATCTACTTAAATATGATCTCCTCTTGCATATTAGGGTGATCCTGAGGATTATAAATAAGTAATCTTTTTTTTTTTAGGGGGGGCTTGCTAGGGGTTTCATCACCCTAAGAAAACCACCTCAACTCCCATGTTTCGGTGGAGTATAAAGAGTGGGGTTGAATTGAAAGATACACCTCTTAGAAGTGGAATATTGTCAATCCAGGATAATCCTCTAAGAACTTTATACCTTAGAGAAGTGAATGTGGAGAGTGGGTTGCCCTCTCCTCCCAATTGTTTGATAGTATTTCCTTTCATAGATAGATTAGGCCTCATGTACCCTTATGGTATATAGAGGATAACCATAGTTGAGCTTGTAAAGCCTAGTTGAAATTTTTTGGCCATCTTTTCTTGTGGTACCTTGTACCTACAAGGATTGATAAACCCATTTGAGTAGGCTTATTCGTATGTCTTATGTGTTTGAATTTTTAAAAACACCTTCCCACTTGAAACCAAAAAGGGACACAAAACCCAAATTGAGCCATAGGAAATTTTCTTTTATATTATATATTTGTGTTTTTTTTAATCAGTGAAAAATATATTTGTGTATTTTTAATCTTTGAAAAAATTGCAAAAAAACTCAAAAATCATAAAAATCAAAACATTCCAAAACAAAACAAAAGAAAAAACAAAATGAGAAAATATATTTTCTTTATCTTCTTATATTTAAATTTGTTAATGTTCTTGATATATATTTATATGTTGAAAAGGTCAACAACCATTTTTGATATCTTTAGCTAAAAGAAAGTGTACAAAACAAAAAAAACGTTGCTTAAAACCACTTTTGGAAACCATAACAACACTTTTAATGTATCCTACAATGAAAACAACTGACAATATTTCATTGGACCTTAAACTATTCTATAGAAAAAGGTTAGATGAGACTAAATTTTTTTGGAGCTTGTCATATCATTATCAAAATTTATCAAAACTATAATCTAGATCTCCTATATTTTATCCCTAACTTCACATTTTTGTTTAGAAACTTTCATATGCCAAGTAAGGTGACAAGTTGGCTCATATCATTAGTGGATATAGTTGCTTAAGATCCTAGCCTACTCTTGAGTTGGAAACCTCCACTCTATATCTTTTTTCTCGGACTCATAAGTCTAGTTCAAGTAGACATTATCAATCTTGATCTTGATCATTGTTCTTGGAATCACAAGTATAGTCCAAGTAGAATAATATTATTATTAATCAATAACTATTTTCTTGGATTCACAAGTTTAGTTCAAATAAACAATATCTTTATAATTTGGAGATATAGCTTAACTTTGATCTATTTTTTTTGTGTACAAGCAACATCAAATTGTTGGGAAGTAAGTCTTATCTTGTCTAAGGTGTTACATTTACATATGCCAATCACAAAGTTACAATATAAGAAAAGCATGGAATCTCATCAAGTTGAGTAAAGCATGCAAACACCCATAAGGGATACCCATCATGAGTTGGTAATTTCTTCACAAAAACCACCTCAAGGAACATATTCACAACAACCACCGCAAGGTCCATATGAGAGTCCCATACCATCATTTTCATGGGCCATTCACATTGATGAAGATATTATATGAGACCCAACAATAGAAGAAATCCAAGAATTTGAACAAGATCCTAAAGCAATGAGAGTTATGGAACTTCATTTCATTGCAAATCCTAATCATTACCTTCAAATATTAATTCAAAAAGGTGCTAGTTTTCCCCCTAATTTGGACACCCAAAATCAACCAAAAAACCCTACAGTTATAGTGATGGTCACCTTTCTTCATACCCCATTTCCTCAACTAGATCCATCTAAGGTTCAATGGAACTCCCATCAAGGGACACATTATCATTTTGCATCAATCCATCCCATACACTTCCACATTCTATGCTGTCACAAATTATAACACACAAAACATGTTTCCTCTTCCAAACACACCTCAGCCAAATCTTACATCATTTTCTTCAATCCTTACCTATGCCACAACAAAAACACTCCCAAATTACCACAAATTTTCCACCTATACCCCATTATTCTACCTATCAACAATCCCAAACCCTTCCAATATTAAATCTCAAAAAAATGTGCCACCTATCCAATATTATATCCCATCAATTCATGTCATTAATTCTATTCCTACAACTAATTATTCAATTTATCATCATATCTCATACATCCCTCAACCAGATACATTGAATATATCCATAAACACATATACCCGATAAAATCCTCCACCTTTTTCTATACACACACACGTCCATGTATCTACCTCCATACCTACAAATGACTTGGCATCATAAATTCAAGAGTTACAAGAAAATATGGAAAACATGGAAATGGGCCACATTAAGAAGAAATATACATTGGAAGACATATATCCTTATCCCTTTGATAGGTATATACCCATGATCCCCTTTCCTCAAAAATTTAAAATGCCTAAGTTTGACAAATATAAAGAAAAAGGTGATCCACGTGAACATATAAGGGAATTCTACTTAACTTATCTTGAGGTTGCTTATAATGATATTTAATGCATATCTTTCCTCGAAGTCTAGGAGGTCAAGCCATTGAATGGTTCTCCCACCTACTCCATCGAATCAAGTATTTTCATGAGTTAGCACAAAAATTCATTTCCCATTTCTCATATAACATTGAGCATATAATTTTTATGACTGATCTACGTAATAAAAAAAGAAATGGAGAAGCCTTTGCCACATTTTTACAATGATGGAGGAATATGGCAAGAAAATTCTCATACCCTATTCCTAAAAAATAACTTGTCCACATATTCACACAAAATCTAAATCATGAATTGGCCTTTCACCTACAAGTCCAATGTGCTAATTGTTGGGAAAATGTGTCTCAACCTTGCAATTACATAAGATTTACTATTGATAGGTAAGCAAGAAGGGGGGTGCAAGGGGGTACCCCCCTACAAGGGGTCTGAGGGCCATGCACCCCAAAGGGGGCTCCAGGGTAGTGCCCCTAAAATCCAAATTTTATGTATATTTTATTATTGTGAATCTGGACCATTCATCATTAGGTCTCAAATCCGATGGTCAATATTTTATTGGCTTGACTTTCCCTAGCAAGTAACCCTATTTTATGAGGGCATTGTAATACAGCTGTGTATTGTGATGTATTCTGAGAGTCTGATAACAATCGTGTTGCCTCTAGATCTCTAGTTGGTGATAAACTCCTTTGAAAAGCTTTCTTTGCAAGTATATTATAATATTTTTTATTTATGAATAATATATTGGGTAGATTTTGGAGTGTGGGGTTTTTCTCCTGAAAGGTTTTTCCCCATGTAAATCATTGTGTTGTCTTATGCATGATATTTATGTTTAAGTTTATGTAACTATTGTAAAGATCTATCAATTTTTTATTTATCCTCCTCTCAAGATTAGTGTAGGAAGTTATTCTACTGCCTTAGCTTCCTTACAAGTGGTATCATAGCCTAATCACCTTTGATTTTAGTTGTGGGTTGTTGAGTTTTTTTTAACTAATCCAAATTTGAGTGGGAACTTGTGTAGAAGATACTTTGTGATCTTGTTGTGGGAATTTTTAGATGGAAAGTTCATCAAGGAGAATAGAGGTGGATAAATTTTTAGGAAACAATTTTGAAATGTGGAAGCTGAAGATGGAGGATTTTTTGATAGATCGAGATTTGTGGGATGTTGTTGATGAGAATGTTTCAAGGCCTACGGATCCTACTTTGTTTGTTCAATATGATGTTATGGACCATAAATAAAAGGGTCTAATCAGATTGTGCTTGGAAGACTCTGTTTTAATCAATGTCCATGAAGATACCTCTCCACAAAAACTATGAAAGAAACTTGGTGAGATATATCAAGCCAAATATTTAATGAACAAGATATTCTTAAGGAAGAAATTATATTCCTTGAGAATGGAAGAGGGTGGACAAATTATAGAGCACTTGGAAGCATTCAATATGTTGGTGTCTCAATTGGCATTAGTTGGTGTCAAAATGGATGAGGATGAGAAATGCTAGATCTTGCTTTATTCTTTACCTGATTCATGGATTCTCTTGTTATGGCTATTGGGAGTACTTTTGTTATATTGAAGATTGAAGATGTGGTGGGTTCTTTTATTTCTATAGATATGAGGAGGAACATATCCATTTGTGCCAAGGAGGCCCTAAATATTTGTGGAAGACCTAAGGAAAAAGGTAAGAAGAATGAGAAGCTTGATAAATTCAAGTCCAAGGGGAGATCCAAATATCCTGGAAAGTCCAAAGTTATTTTCTAGAATTATAGTAAACTTGGACATATTCGTAAGGACTACAAGAAGAAGATATTTGATTTAGATTTTGAGTTTGAGAAGGAAGATGGTGATGTATTCATTACATCTTTGGCAACTTGTGAAAGTAATTATGCATGGTTAATTGAATCAAGTGCATCTTTCCATATGACCTTTAATAGAGATTGGTTTTTTTAATATGAATAATTTGATGGAGGTAAGGTGTACTTGGGTGATGATTCTTATTTAAATATTGTTGGTTGTGGTAAAGTTAGAATCAAGTTTCCTGGTGGTAAAATAAAAAAGGATTAATGGTGTGTTGCATATCCTTGGATTAACATGAAATTTTTTATCTATGAGCAAACTAATAAATTCAAGTGTGCAAGTAGTATTTTTTGATGTAGTATGCAAGATGGTTAGAGGTATTATGGTGATTACTAGAGGTGTCCGATATGACACATTGTATAAGCTTGGTGCATGCACTATTGAGGCAATAGCACTTCTATGAAAATCAAGTTTGTGAAAGGGGTGATGGTTTCATCTTTAACAGACGGTCATGGCTTCTGGGTACCTAAGGGTATTTTTTCTTCTAAATAAAAGTTACTTGCAAATAAAACTATGTTATGGCACCAGAGACTTAGCCACATTGGAGAAAAGGGTCTAAGGACCTTGAAAAATAAAAACCTTGTTGAAGTGTTGTCTAATTGTAATCTTGAATTTTATTTTTGTGAACATTGTATTTATGGAAAATAAAATCATGTTCAATTTTACTCAAGTTCTCATAAATCTTGTGGTGTGTTGGATCTTATTCATTCTGATGTGTTTGGTCTCAAAAATGTTGCTTCATTTGGAAAATCTGCATATTATGTTTCATTTATTGATGATTATAGTAGAAGGACATGGGTATATTTTCTAAAGAGTAAATTTGAATTTTTCAGTTGATTTAAAGAATTTAAAGCAATGGTTGAGTTGTAGAATGGAAAGAAAATAAAATATTTGAAAACTGGTAATGGTAGTGAATTTTTCTATAATGATTTTGATAGTTTTTGTAAAGATTATGGTATTCATAGACAAAAGAAAACTCTATATTCTCCACAACATAATGAAGTTGTAGAAAGAATGAATAGGACACTAATGGAGAAGGCTAGGAGTATGTTGAGTGGTGTTGGTCTAGAACAAAAGTTTTGGGTTGAATTTTTTGCCACTACTTGTTACTAGATTAGTAGGTCTCCTACATCAGCTCTTGTTGATAAGACAACTATAGAGGCATGGTCGTGTCATAAGCCTTCATTAAGACATCGTAGAGTCTTTGGTTGTGATGCATATGCACATGTACCAAAGGAGAAGCAAAAAAAATTGGAGAACAAGGCTATAAAATGTATCTTCAGCGGATAAAGTTATGGTGTGAAAGGATACAAGCTTTGGGATCATGTTGCACAAAAGGTAATATATAGTAGAAGTGTTATTTTTAGAGAAACTAAGCCTTCTTCTGTTACATTGCAGTCATAATAAAGTAAACAAGAAGATGTGATTCAATCTCCTTCTACACTTGAGAAACTTGAATCAAGGCCCATGGATAGACAAGAAGTTTAGGAGAGCTCATCTAGCTCTGAATCTTCAGAAGAGGAGAAAGAGCCTCCAACTTAGCTTGTTTGTAGCTCTACAAGGCATAGAAAACCACCTAAAAGGTATTCACCTAATAATTAGAGATATATTTTTTCTTTGAATACTAACATGGATGTACCCAAATTGGTAGACAAGGCATTAGGTATGAATGATACAAAATCCTAGAATATTTCAATGGATGAAGAAATGGAAGCTTTGAAAAAGAATGATACATGGGATCTTATACCATTTCCTGAAGGAAGAAAATATGTTGGTTGCAAATGGGTGTTCAAGAAAAAGATTGGTTTAGATTGAGGTATTAAGAAGTACAAATCAAATTTGGTTGCGAAAGGTTACTCTCAAGCTGAGAGTGTTGATTATGGTGAGATATTTTCTTTTGTTACAAAAATGACATCCATTAGATTTTTTCTTTCTATTGCTACTTCTTATAATTTAGAGGTTGAGAAAATGGATGTGAAAACTACTTTCCTTCATGATGACTTGGAGGATATTTATATGACACAACTAGAGCACTATATGGTGAAAGGTAAAAGTAAATTTATTTGCAAATTGAAGAAATATTTGTATGTGAACCGAAGGAAATAGGGTGCTCCACCTTTTAGGAGATGAAGCACACAAAAGGGGGAAAGGGATCCCTTCCTATTTCACTCTAGTTCATTCAAGGAATACCTAGAGGTCTGATTTGATTGAGAGAAGGGGTAGCTATAAGGTCTCCTTGGGTGTGATTAAGAAGGGGGGGTTCACCACTAAGAAAATGCTTAGAAAGAAGGGAGTGAAAGCAATATGAAAAACCTAACAATATAATCTAGGAGATGAAACTTCAAAACTAGAATAACAAACTGAGAATGAACAAAGGTGCACCTAGAAAACTAAAGATGCCTGAAACAAGGTCTACAATCCTGAAATTATGACTTTTGATGCACACTAGGACTCATACACCAGACTGCACGATTTAGTCCCAGTTTAGGGTTTCGGGCTGAATCCCAAATCTGTAACTAGTAAACCGGGATTTGCAGGAAATGACTAAAAAGTGGTATACTGGGACTCATACACTCAAGGTGGTAATTTAGTCCCAATATTAAGGTTTGGCTAAAACTCTGGTATCCTCTGGTGATCTTCTGTACCTTTTCTCTTGTCTGATCTTCGAGTTTGAAACTTTGAATTCTAGCATGTAGGTGACTTTTCGTAAAGATGACAAACTTCTTGACAACTTTGATAACTTTCCTCAATATTGAAACTTAGTATTCAAAGGATCTTCAAGATTCAAAACACCTAGTTTTGCAATCACAGAGAGAAAGAAAAATGTTGTTTTGTTAGTGGATAGGGGTTTGCCTTGGTCAAACCCTGTTTTGGTAATCAAACCTCAAAATAAAATCAAATAGAAGGAAGGAATGATGAATGAAAAAATATGCTATGTTGCAACTCACCAAACCCTTGTAACAAAGGTTTAAATCCTATTTGAGATGGCTAGCATGAATGTAGATCCCGACTCTTGATTGTATGTTATGAATCTTGACTTGAATGCTTACTTGAATCATGAAAACCTACATCACAAATGTTAGCTCAAAAACACACATGATGCATGATGACTTTGACATGAGGCTTGAATCTTGAATATAGCTCAAAAAATGCTTGATAATCAACTCTTCAATGCTTCTTGATCTCATAAACTTGCTAGGATAATTGCTCATAAAAGTTGCTAGGAGAAAATATGTGAAATAACCTTGTATTTATACTTGTTTATGCTAAATTTCCCAAAATTACAACACTACAAGCCAATATCAAATCTAGGAGAATAAAATCTTGCCAAGAATTGAATTCAAAATAGGTCCAAGCTAAAGTGATACTCATACGCCATTTGGGGTGAATGAGTCCCAGTAGCCAAGGTTTGGGACACAAATTTCAAGAAAAGCTAAGTTCTATGCCAAATTCAGGTTCAAGCCCCAAAACTTAGGTGGGAGCCATATGCCCAAGGTGGCGTATGAGTCCCAAATCAATCAATCTAGAACACACAACCCAAAGTCATGATTTATGATTAGTCATTAGATAAGTTTCGGGATTATCCTCAAAAAAATACATTAAATAAGGCTTGTGGATGCAAAATAGGACCTAATAAGGCATAAAGAAGCCCAATTTTAGCAGGGAGGGCCCAAAAAAGTTTGAATATGTAAAGGGATACATTTTCCTACACTACATTTAGCCCCCACTTTAGTGAGAGGAGGAACTATCTTCAAACTCACACTAAAGTAGACAAAATCGCATCAAGAGGGGTCCAAGTGTACCAATGCTAGTGAGATAGGATGACAATGATCAAGAGGGTTGTGCAAGCCCCCAGGATCAAGATCCTATGGCAAACCAACATAGGCACAAGAGGAAACACATGTGAATAATGTATGAAGTAACAACAAGATACAAGCATACATTGCCAAAGACATAGAGAAGAAAGAAAAAGAAAAAGAAGGGGGTGGATCAAGCCTCAACCGTTTGTCCAACGCGATGTGGATTAGATCTAAGTTCTTGGTCCAAAAATGTTTACAAGTGGAACATGATGTCCACTATGCAAACCAAACACACACAGCTCACAAGGGTGAGTGGAACCTCAGGTTGTCCACTAGGTGAGCCCCCAGAGACACATACACATGCGGTCAGTATGTGCTCACACACACAAGCAAGTGGCTATGGGAAATTTGCACCTAAGTTTGACTCCCATAAGCTAACCATACCAAAGCTATACCTCCTAATATCTTTGATAAGGCACCACAAAAAAACGTACAGCAGAAATCCATGAGGCAAGAAAAATTTTGTATGATTGACACTCATGAACAAACAAGATGGCTCCACAGGCAAAAAAAGTGTGTTAAATGCAAGGTGGCCATATAACAGATATTGTAAATGCAAAATTAGTGTAAGATACATTCAGAGGAGTTTTTCTTAGTTCATGTAAGGTCTTAACTTAGGGAACATCATGCCTAATGTCTCCAAGAGAGGACCAATCGAAGAATAGAAGATTCACAACTTAGGGGATGTAGTGTGTCACATCAAGCCACTAAGAGGAATATAATATGCTAAGAGAGATCATGTTCTTGAGGTACATCACACCCAATGTCACCACAAAGAGAAAGATGCATCGCATGAAGTAAGAAGACTACACAATGAAACATGAGTTGTAAAATGCAAAGGAATAATGTCAATGTATGCCCCCACTTTAAAGAAATTGCTAAACACCATGTTGTGAGAAATTACTTTAAAGTAGAAAATGATAAATTTTAACAATAAAGAGGACATGAGAGCTTATTTGGAAAGCCTTAGACCAAGTCATATGTTTCCAAATAAAGCTATGTCATGAAAAAGGGTTGCCCCCAAAATGAAATCCCAGAAATCACATAAGGGATCCATAGATTCGGGGTCAGTATGTCTTTGCTACAACTTTTTCATAGAGCTCAGAATAGTCATCATTCCCCAAATACTCATGGAACAGGAAGAATTACACAAAAAGAGTGAAAACAAAGAAAATATTTTGGTTCAACATGGAAGAGGCCTAAATGTCTTAACGCCTTGCATCATCCCCAAAAGGAAAAAACAAGACAAAGAAACGATAAAGGAAAATATTTTGCAACAAAGAGAAGAATGTAGATACAAATAGAGGAATGCACAAAGAGATAGATACATTAAACAAAATGGTATGAGGAGATCACATTATGCACATGCAATCACATAAAAGAAACATGAAAAAGAAAATAAATACTATAAGGCACATGTGAGTCAACCTATTAGCAAGTCGTTCGCATCCCAATCTTGTTTATCATATACAAAAGGCAGATAACTAGCCAAAGGGACAACAAAAAGTGTCGAACGAGGGTCATCACCAAGTTCAACACTCTTTCTAGGAGAATTATCATTTAAGCTCATAGAAGAGGAAAACAATGTATTCAACTCATTATGCACTTCCCCATCAATTTTAGTAATCTCGTCATCATCATCCAAGTTAATCACAATGGGAGGTCGAATGATAATGTCCAAAGAAGGTGTTAATCCCTATTATAGTTGTAATATAGGATCTTTTTGTTGTGGGGAAGAGGGAGACTCTTCGTGTATTGCTTCAGTCGAGTTTGGATGTTGATTTTCTTTGTTATTTTCATTGTTTAAGTTTTGAGCAATAGCGTGACATCTACATCTATGCCCTCTAGCATTTTTATTTCTTTTAGTACAATTTTCAAGTTGTGTTTATGTAGGAGCGGGTCTATCAACCATAGGTTTCTTTTCTTCCCTAAGGGGAGGAAAAGAAATAACAATGGGAGGTTGTTCAACCACTTTCTCTTTAGCTTTGTAAACTTATTTTATCTTAGAAGGCATGATAGAATTCTTTTGGTTGTCTCTTGGTCATTTGAAGGAGATAGGAAAAGGACCTATATTAGGTTGGTCTTGGTTACTTGGAAGGTCTTTTGGTTCAATCATAGTTTTTTCATGGTTTGAGGCATATTTCTAAGGGACAGTTTTGCTATGCATTTTTCCTTTAACTTTTGATAGGATTTGAAAAATAAGTCCTCGCAAGGTTTAATAGGTTTGGGCCAAAATAAATCCAATGAAAAATTCCCACGGGAAGGCATAGGATTAAAGCCACTATGGTGCACAGTAAAGATCTCATTGTCAAAGGGAAACTTTAAACATTTATGTACGATCGACGGGACAGCTTCCATGGAGCATAGCCATGGATAACCAAGCTTTACATGGAATTGATTTGATGTCCTGATGATGGAGAATGAGGTATCTAATTGTTTCAGTCTTATTTTTAGAGGAAGGGTGATCAATCGCATTGTAGGGAAAGCAAAACCATTATGCATTTTTATCCATGCTTTCGGTTTATCATATGTTTCTTGATAGAGTTCATGCACAAGTAAGAATTCTTCAGTGATCACATTCTCTCCACAAATGGGATCAATTAATATCCCATTATTGGGCTTGTCATTGATTCGGTCGGCTATGTAAATAGGACCATCAGGTGCATTTCTAATTATATCTTTAGATGAGAAATCAATTTCAAGAGGCTTTTTAGTTCGGCCCTTATGAGGTTGAGTTTCGATCAATGCAACCATAGCATCCATAGGATTTTGTTCATTAGTACCCACAGGACCTTGTTTATCAGTATCCATTTTGTCATCATCTGTGTCAACATTCATCACATCATTCTTCTTTGTTTCACTAGCTTTGAAAAATGAAATATTATGATTCGGCATAGAGTTGGTAAAGATTTGAAAATTTTGGTTAGGAGAGGCAACGAACTTATTTCCTTGATCATTAACACCTTCAATTTGAATTCAACTAGAATCAATGAGGTCTTACACAAGATGTTTAAGATACTTACAATGTTTTGTATCATGTCCATTTTTTGGTGATAATGACCATAGGATTTGATCTAAAGTTTGGAGGTAAAGGATTATTAGGATCGAGAGTTTTAACAGGAGGTAAGGAGATCATTGTCTGTTCTAGAAGTTGTAACATTGTGTTTTGGAGGGTATCAGGTAAGGGAGTAAATTGTCTAGCCTGATCCCCAAATGTAAAAGGATTTGTCTTCTTTATAGCAGCCACTTAGGTATCCACATTGGTCGCACCCATAAAAGGATATGAAAATCACGGCAAAACCTATCCTGGGAATTGGACATTCCAGCAAGTGACTAATACCTCTTCATGGTCGTTCATTTACTTGTCAAACCAGGGAACATAAACTTTAAATGGAGCGGCACTATATGTGCACTAAGAACCAGTTTTAGTCACAACCTATTGAAAATAAACACTTAGAAAGAAATTATACCTATGCTACATGAAGGTAATGCAAAGTTCTCTTAACTCAATCATAATCTAACCAAAGCAGAAATCGTAATAGCTACAATTGAGAGACAAACTATAAACTGACCTTATGTTGCAGGAACAAACACAGGGATGGATTCCCGATGCTACAGGAACAATATAAGACTGAGCTTGTGCTGAAACTTCTAAAATGAAATCTAACTTGAATTAACAAAGGATAAACAACTACTCCTACAGATACTTACTAAGTGGGGCCCCTTAGCAAGCATCAACTAATTTACACAGAAGATTGTACTCAGAACTCCATCAACTTTTATTCATAACGTGAAATCATTTACATTGATTGTTCTGCTTCAGAAAACTAACAAAAACTCTGATTCATATTATGACTCTAACTCTTACATAATCTGCTTCTCTATCTATCTCCTTCTTGTTCACCTGCACAGGAGGAACACTTATTTTAAATCAGGAGAACAACTAACTAACTAACCCTAACAGAGAAAGATGTGGATGTAAAACGTATCCCAAAATCAAGGAACAGACTTCATAAATGAGTTTATCCTTTCAACCCGATCCAGAGAGAATCTAGCACTCCACTCTTTCGAGATTAAATGTCATTTAAAATCCTTCCCAACAGTTTCGGTCAAAGAGTCTTTGCCAGAGCTTCCTCGAAGTCATGCAGGAAATGTACTTTACTGCAAGGCTGAGATTGGTTGCACTTGACTCGATCATACTTTCTTCAACAACCTGTGAAACACAAGGTAATAGATGCGAAAGAAAAGGCGCATGGCACATACACAATATCCATTCATTAATCACATATTTAAATCTATTTCATCATTCAAAAACTGCATGCATTATACCAGTCATTTGGGAAGTCAAATAGGGTAATAAATGTAGACATGTCAACATGATAGGCTGTAGGAACATGAAAGTGTATTGCTACAGGATATCCCCCAATAAAAGGTTTCAAGAGAGTTAAACAACCATGAACAAAAAAAGTAAAGGTATTAAAAGTACACCATGATATCCAAATTATGAGCATATTTTGGGCTCATCATTTTGCCCCCTACTTAACCCAATGCTAGTCCTCCAGCATTAAACTTCCTGGTGGTCTCTCTGAAATCAGTGGTTGAGGCATGACCCTGAAATGGAGTTCCAAATTTGTAACAAAAACTTTTGAAACTCTGCCACCTTTCATACCTACGGGCTTCTGTATCTTCATTAATATTTGTAGTCTGGTAGGGATAAAGGGGCCACATTAGCACAGGAGGTCTAAATGTTAATGGAAACCACAATTCAAACCTCTTTTGAAGTCCCAACTGTATGTATCTGCTTGATCGTTTAAGAGCTACCGTAAAATTTAGGGGATTGTGAGGCTCAGACTTTCTTAACCCAATAGTTAATCTCTCCCACCTCTTTTCGATTATGGAGTATGACAATCTCCAAAACGAGTATGTCTGTTCTTGAAATTCATCATATACCTATTTTCTGAGATCAAATATTTTCATCCTAGCTGTATCATTATTAAAACCATATGCCACAGTAAGCCAAGTTTTCAACATTGTGTGGGGGTCTGAACTCTCAGGACGCAATGGAACAGGCTCATGCCTTTTGGCTTCTTCATATGTTTCCCATTGCCTGCCATAATTTGCTTCATTTTCTGCCCAAGACATAAGTGATCTCAAATGGATGTCGCCAATATAGAGAAGGGGATTCCACTCTGTTTCAAATGGAATTAAAAAGTCATGTAAATAAAATTCACACAAAGAATTTCTTAGCCAATTAGGGGCTACCTGGTATGCATCGTAGAATTCTTTAGCAGTGTGAAGAATAGGATCTTGATTTCTGGAAATTCTCATTAGTTGGAACCACAAAAAATGTTCCTTGAGGCACAGAGCATAAACTCTGGGTGGTGGTCTGCATTCCATAATCTGACCAGTTACCTTCAACATTTCATACATTTTCTCCTTTAACTGTTGAATTTCCTATTTTTGCCCTTCAATTTCCTTTTTCAATTTCTTCTTGTCCTCCTCCCAAAGACTTTGTTGCATTTCAGTCTTGGCTAGGTGGCGGAAACTCAGGGTTTGTAATGTAACCGGTCTCCATGTAGCTTTGAAATATTCCAAAAATTTAATTAAAATTTTCTTTTTATAAACAACAATGGCTTGACAAGTGTAGGGGGAATTGAGGCTTCATTGGCCACTTCCAATGGTTCAGTCTGTTCTTCCTCTTGCTACAGGATAAATTCTTGTTGCTGTAATGGAGAAGACTATGTTTCCTCTGAAATCTGCATAGCCGCAGCAGCCAAGTCATCAAGACTTGGTACCCCCCTTTCATTATGCTCAACTTCCCTTGTCTCAACTTGTTCTTCTTCAAGAATAACAAATGAACTATGTGCAGCACTCTTAGACACATTCTGAGAAAAATCATATTCATACTCTACAGATTCTTTTGAAATTATAATAACCTCGAGTTGAGGTGAAGCAGAGGATACTTTACATTGTGTTCTTGTGGAAACTCTTCTTGGCAATGTTGTGGCTGTCGGAGGTGCTCTCGTAGCCTTCCTCTTTTTGAATTTCCTAGAAGGTTCTGCCTTGTCAGAGGATGATGGTGAACTAATGACGGCAACAGGTGTTCATGTAGGAGACAATGCTGCAGGGGAAGATGTTGTAGGAGAAGAGCATTGTCTTTTTTGAGAACGAGGGTCAGATTATGGGGTTTGTTCCACCCCAGATGACTCTCCAGCCTTTGTTTTTCCTCTCTCTCTCCTACTGGCAGCCCTAGTTTGCACCCGGGCAGAGGACTCTGGTGTGAGAGCTGTAGGACCAGGTGCTACAAGAGAAGATGACCCTTGCCCTATTCTCCTACTGGTAGACGTCATTTCCTCTTCTTTTTTTGAGTCTGTGGGGTAAGTGCCCTAGGGGGTTCTAGACATTGCAGGCTCTTATGGGCAACAATTTTTTTCCAGGAAAGAGGTGATACATCTCTCAAAGAGTGTTCAATCAACAATTTTATGAGGCCATGGTAAGCAATAGAATTATCTTTCCCCTATTGGGTTCTGTGGGCACATTGTTCCAGAAATTTTAACAAAAAATTCAGAACATTAATAGCTAATCCATGCCTCATATGACTTAGCAATTCAAAGTGGTAAGAATGCAGGTAAGAGAAACGGCCTTCACAAGTTAAATACCTAATTATGAAAGTAGCATATTCTGGGTATGGAGGAGGCAACGACACTCGCTTGCATCCCTGCTTCGAGATTTTCAAAGGTCCATCAGTGGGTATTGAAAATTTCGCCCTTGCAGAGGTAGCATCCGAAGAAAAAATTTCTCCAACGGCTGGGAGCCCGGTTACCTCTACAATTCTTTCTTTAGTTACAACAACTATTAGACCCCATACAGTAGCCTCCCCTTCAGAAAGGGTTCTCAAAAATTCGCCTGCAGCCTCTTCATTAAAAGCATCTAAACTCAAAAAGTAATTCAACCAACCACAGAGGCTAAATACCTGGACTGTTTGAGGATTTTACATTAATAACTCATGAGCTACAGGCTCATGTCTTACCAGATGACCACCCATGTTCACAGTTTTGCCTTAGCTGAACTCAACTCTTTTCTAAAAATCAAAAATTTCCCTTTCTGCTCTCGTTCTTTTTTGTTCTGCCGTCACTTTTCTCTTCTTTTCCAAAAATAAATTTTTTTAAACAAGCAATTTTAATTGTGATTTTCAATGAAAAACATGCAATGAAAAAGACATGTGATCATATTTGGAAAGTACCAGAAAATAATAAAGAAATATTATCTGAGCAGTTGTGACAGCGGCGAAAGGACAAGTTTGAAAAGTGGATTATCCCACCCCCTACTTAAAGTATGACATGTGTCCACACATGTACTAAGGAATAGACAGAAATCAAGTAATAATGACTGATACAGACATAGTAATAAATGAATAAAATGAAATAAATCAAAAATGTGATAACAAAAGATATTGCATACCTTTCATTAAATGCTTGTACGTGCTGAGAAAGATGACGGCTTTGGCATGAGATGACAGTTGGGAATAAGATCATAATTAAGGGTGGTGCGGATGAATGAGGTGGATGGGTGATGTGGACAGATGAGATGAATGGATGGAATGGATGGATGGTACGGAAGATAAAGAAGTGAAATGTGGCGACAAGTGGAAATGAAGAAAAAGGGGTTTCCTTAAAAAGGAAACCTTTATTATGAGCATACATTACAAAATTACGGCGAAGCTGCAGGAGAAAGGCTAAAGCCTTCGGCTGTAGGAGAATTAGTGGCAGTATCCTAAATGAACTACTGCATGAATTCTTCCTTTGAGACTAGTTTATGGTACAACCGGAGGCAGTGTCCATTAACTAACAGCTTGAATCTAACAGGATCAATTGTAACTAGTTGAACTAAACCATTAGCAAATACATTCTCAATTTCATACAGGCCCAACCATCTGGTTTGTAATTTTTCTGGACTGTCCTTGTATCATGAGTCATAAAGCAGAGCCCAATCTCCTACTTTGAATTTCTTCTCCTTAATGTATTTATCATGCCACCTTATTCTCTGATTTTGTATTATCTCAGTGTGCTATAGGGCATTCTTTTGGAGCTCATCCAGAGCATTGAGCTGCATGATTCTGTCCTTTTGTGCATTTGTTAAATCCATGTCCATCTCTAATGTTGTTCTTAGAGTCTTATGTTCAAACTCTATTAGCATCACAGCTGTTTTACCATACACCATTTCAAAAGGTGTATATCCTGTAGCAGTCTTCCAGGTAGTACGGTAGGCCCATATAGCTTTTGGTAACCTTGTGGCCTAGTCCTTCCTATGCAAATCTACAGTTTTAGTCAAAATGGCCTCTATGTCCCCATTGGTGACCTCAACCTGGCCATTGGCCTGGGGGTGATAAGGAGCTGATTTCATGTGCCATATATTATATTCATTGACTAAAGTTGTGATAAGTGTAGAAGTAAATTGTGCTCCTTGATTTGTTACTATTTCCCTAGGAACACCAAACCTAGTGAATATTTCCTCATAGAGGAATTCAGCCACTTTATTATCCCTAGCATGTTTCATAGGCTTAGCCTCTACCCATTTTGTGACATAATCTGTGCATATAAGGATGTAGGACTTACCATTGGAAGGTGGATCAATTGGTCCTACAAAATTCAGTCCCCATTTGTCGAAGGGTGCAACTACAACTTGTGGAAATAGAGGCATCTCATTAGATTGAGTTGGTCTTCCCATCCTTTGGAATCTATCACATCTCTTGGTATATTTGGCTACATCTTTATGCAAAGTGGGCCAATAGTAACCAATATTTAAAATTTTCATCGTTGTCCTTTTTGCAGCAAAATTTCCACCACACGACTCATCGTGGCTTGCATGCAGTATATCATGAGTGTCCTCCTTTGGTACACATCTCCTCATAACTTGATCTAGCCCTGTATAAAATATGCAATATGCAATCCAACAAAATTTAAATCTTTTCTCTACCAATAATCTCTTTTCCTTATGGGAGAATTGAGGAGGAGTTCTTCTTATTGCCAGATAATTTGTTATATCAGCATACCATGGGTGAATAACCTTGATTGCAAACAGGTGTTCATCAGGAAAGGAGTCTTCAATAAGTGCAAAGTCATCTTGCCTTTGAATTCTAGAAAAGAAATCATCAACCACGTTGGCTTTACCTGGCTTGTCTACAATTGTAATATCAAATTCCTACATCAGTAATAACCATCTTGCCAGTCTCCCGGATATTGAGGCTTTGTTCATGAGATACCGGATTGCGGCATGATCAGTATGAACAAATATCTGATAACCGGTGGTATAATGCCTGAATTTATTGAGGGTGTAGATAATTGCCAACATTTTTTTTTCTATAACAGTGTAGTTTAATTCAGCCCCTTGCAGATTTTTGCTTATGTAATAGAGTGCATGTTCTATTGAACCATCCTTCTGCCCTAACACTGGGCCAATGGCATAATCTGATGCATCAATATGAATATAAAATGGAAGTGACCAATTAGGTCCTTTCAGAATAGGTGCCTGTGTAAGGGTGACTTTTAAGTCAAGGAATACTTTTTCACATTCCTCTATCCAAGAAAAATATACATCTTTCTTCAGTAGACTATATAAGGGGCCTGCTATTTGGCTGAAGTCCTTGATGAATCTTCTGTAGTATCCAGCATAGCCTAGAAATATTTGTACCTCTTTTTGCTTGGCAGGAGATGGTAGCTTAGAGATGACTTCAATCTTAGCAGGATCAACCTAAATTCTTGTAGCAGAAATATAGTGACCAAGCACTATTCCCTCCTGCATCATCATGAAGCACTTTTGACTATTCAGCGATAGGTTGTGATCTTCACATATCTGTAGTACTTTCTCTAAGTTGGCTTGAGCTTACTCAAATGTCGTACCATAAACATTAAAGTCATCCATGTATATTTCCATGCAATCATATGAGATGTCTGAGAAGATACTTATGACTGCCCTCTAGAAAGTTGCAAGAACATTACAAAGACCAAAAGGAAAAATTGAATAGGCAAACGTTCCCCAAGGGCATATAAAAGTAGTCTTTTCTTGATCCTCAGGAGCAATCTTGATTTGATTGTACCCACTGAAGCCATCTAAGAATGAGAAGTACTTTTTCCCAGCTATATTATCTAGAACTTGATCAATAAATGGAAGAGGAAAGTAATCTTTCTTTGTTGCCAAGTTGATTTTTCTGTAATCTATGCATACCCTCCATTTTCCTCCTTTCTTAGGAACAATGACCAATGGGGAAACCCACTGACTATCAGAGATTGGGTAGATAAAGCCAGCTGCTAACATTTTCTGCAATTCTTTTTTAACAATTTCTCTCAAAGCTGGATTAATTCTTCTCTGAGGTTGCCTGATAGGTTTGAAGTCACTGTTAATATATATGCGATGTGTACAGATTTTTGGGTCTAAACCCCTCATATCCCCATAGTCCCATGCAAAATCTCTTTAGTGGGCGTGTAGCATTGTGGCTAGGGCAGTTTGTTGAGACGGAGGCAACTTATTATTAATATGCAAACAGTGGCCTGAAGATACTTCTATCTGTTTGGTGAGATCATTTATGGAGGTTGCTGATAATTGTGGTGCCTATATATCACATAATAGAAAATCATGATGACTCTCAGGATCCATTTGTTGCAAGAAACATTGATAAGAACGGCTATCCAAAATAGATGGGCTATTCAAACCAGAACTAAACTATAGAATGTGTAGAAGCAGGTTATCTTCACTCTGAAGCTGGGAAAATGGATCAATTCGTAGCATCATTAACTAAGCTAATGAATTGACTTCTTCATATTCCTCTCCTAGATTTGGCCAAACTGGTTGAGACAAATCTGGCAGAGGTTGTGCAGGTGGGTATAAAGCCAATTTCTTCCTTGACTGACCATCAGAAATTGTCATGTCTCCTGAATGACATCCTATAAGAGCATCAGCTGTAGCTAACCAAGGTCTACCTAGGATAATAGGATATCCTCCTAAAGTTGCCTTAGTGGAAAATATGGTGAAATCAGTAGGGTATTCCCAAGATTCAAGGGTCACAATGACATCTTCTCTCACTCCATCAGGTGTAACCGTGGAACTATCAACAACCTGCAGGACAGTCGGTGTAGACCGAATGTTTGGAATATTCAAACACTCCATAGTATGCTTGGTCATCACATTAATGGCTGCACCAAGGTCAACCAAAACATTTCTTACTACTTGACCATTGATATTTATTTTTACTACAGGACTTCCAGGATAAGTATATTTTGGAATGACAATCTTCCCCAACATAATATCGGCTAACTGTCCTAGGACATGGATAGTTTGGGGATCCTTTTTCTTTCTTCCTTGTTTCTTTAAACAAGCCTCTTTAATGGCTTTTCCATAGACTGGAACATCTTTAATAGCTTGAAAAAGAGGAATTTGAACTTGTACCCTCTTTAGCTACTCTAAAATATCAAAGGTGGGCTCTTCAATGGTCTTGGGTGTAGTAATCTGCAATCTCTGAGGAAAAGGTGGTGTAGCCTGAGGCTGTAGGATAGGTTCCTTAGAGGCAGTAGCTGATACAGGTATATCTTCTACATGATCAGTAGGTTGTTCAGCAGCAGATTCTGGAATCTTTGCAATTATAGGTGGCTGTGGAGTAGGGAGAATGGTTCCAGACCTGAGATGGATATTATTGATATTCGGGGCATAAGCTGGATACTGGTTGGCTTCTATAGAATACATAGGTTGTTGTTGTTGCTACTGCTTATTATTAGGATTTGGAAATGGTTGAGCAAGCATAGGCATTTGTTTTGGAGGGTCAGTATTTGTTGCAGGTGTTGTAGGAGGAGGCATAAGGGCCGGAGGTTGTGGTTGCTGAGACTGCAGAAATCCAGAGGGTTGGTTCTGCCATTACTAAGAACCTCTCCATTGAGGGTTCTGCTGCCAGTTACCTAGAGGTGGAGTCCATTGTCCTTGTGGGTGCTGCCAACCTCTTTGAGGGGGTTGCCATTGAGGGCTCTGATAGTTAGGCCAATATGGTTGAGGAGCATTCCAAGGTGGAGATGGGCCATATGTAGGTTGCCATTGGTTATTATAATTAGAGTAAGAATTATGAAAAGTCAAAGGATCTTGAGGCATACCTTGTCTTGGAGCCCATGGTCTCCTTTGTGCAACAAAGAAGACTTGGTCATCATCACCTTCTATCATCTTAAAATCAGTAGGTAACTGTTTAGCCTCCATGTTGGCCACCATCTTACATCTACAGTCATGTTTCTTCTATCTACAATGTGGACAGAACTCAACCAGGATTGCCTCAGCCTCTGCATGTTTCTTACGAGCTTGCATGGTATTATGATGTCCTACTTGAAATCAGACAGCAAATTTGTGATCTCCATCCAGGAAACTTTGCTGGAAGAAGACTTTCCCACTATAACTTGGTGACCTCTACCCTTCTTCACATTTGCTCAGAAGTAATTGAGACATATCTTCATGAGATCATCCCAAGATGCTTGAGTGATATCTCTACCTCCCATCAGGTCCAAGGCATCTATGCAGGTATCATTGATTCCCCTTAGAAAAAGTAATTTATGAGATTCTTCATTAAGAGTATGGTCTGAATTCTTTTTCAAAGAAAACAGGAATCTTGATATATAATCCTCCAGACTTTCATCTTCCTTCTGTTGAATTCGGAATATATCATCACCTTTACTGCCACTCTTACAATATTCCTTGTATTTCTCAAGAAATTTTATTTGCATGGCTGCCCAACTATCAACAACACCCCTTCCCAAACTCATGAACCATCTGAGAGCTCCCTCCTTCAAGGTAGCAGGAAACAATTTCAGTTTATGAGCATCTGAAGTGTAGTCATAACTGTGACAGAGGTTATCAAACTTGAACAAGAAGGTCTTTGGGTCTTCTATAACTAAGCCATAGAACTTGGGAAGTAATGAAGAAGGAATATTCTTAAAGTTGTCATTGTTTTGTTGAGCAATAATGGGGAATTCAAAAGCAGGGGGTCGATTAGGTGGATTACGTGCCATGTTCACCTGACCAAGTATAGAAGCAAATGGATTTTCTTCAGGTTCTTCGTCAAATGGGCTGAATAGCAAGTCAGCACACAAATCTTCAGCAAATGGGTCAATATCTAAGTCTCCTTCATCCTCAAATAGGCTATAAGCTGGTTCAATTTTCTTAGCAATGGATGGCAGGTTAGGGAGAAATCTTCCCTGAGCATCTCTTCTTCTATGCATGCAATGAAAATGGATGGTATTTTAAAAGATTATGAACAACTGACTAAACTACTACTAACAATGACTATAGCAGGTTCTTAGATTGACACCATCCCTGGCAACGGCGCCAAAAATGGTCGCGCCCACAAAAGGATATAAAAATCATGGTAAAACCTATCCTGGGAATTGGACATTCCAGCAGGTGACTAATACCTCTTCGTGGTCGTTCATTTACTTGTCAAACCAGGGAATGTAAACTTTAAATGGAGCGGCACTATATGTGCACTAAGAACCGGTTTCAGTCACAACCTATTGAAAATAAACACTTAGAAAGAAATTCTACCTATGCTACAGGAAGGTAATGCAAAGTTCTCTTAACTCAATCATAATCTAACCAAAGCAGAAATCATAATAGCTACAATTGAGAGACAAACTATAAACTGACCTTATGCTACAAGAACAAACACAGGGATGGATTCCCGATGCTACAGGAACAGTATAAGACTGGGCTTGTGCTAAAAATTTTAAAATGAAATCTAACTTGAATTAACAAAGGATAAACAACTACTCTCCTATAGATACTTGCTAAGTGGGCCCCCTTAGCAAGCATCAACTAATTTACACATAAGATTGTACTCAGAACTCCATCAACTTTTATTCATAACATGAAATCATTTACATTGATTGTTCTGCTTCAGAAAACTAACAAAAACTTTGATTCATATTATGACTCTAACTCTTACATAATTCACTTCTCTATCTATCTCCTTGTTCACCCGCGCAGGAGGAACACTTATTTTAAATCAGGAGAACAACTAACTAACTAACCCTAATAAAGAAAGATGTGGATGTAAAACGTATCCCGAAATCGAGGAACAGACTTCATAAATGAGTTTATCCATTCAACCCAATCCAGAGAGAATCTAGCACTCCACTCTTTCCAGATTAAATGTCATTTAAAATCCTTCCCAATAGTTTCGGTCAAAGAGTCTTCACCAAAGCTTCCTCAAAGTCGTGCAAGAAATGGACTTTACTGCAAGGCCGAGATTGGTTGCGCTTGACTCGATCATACTTTCTTCAACAACCTGTGAAACACAAGGTAATAGATGCGAAAGAAAAGGCGCATGGCACATCGGCGCCAAAAATGGTCGTGCCCACAAAAGGATATGAAAATCATGGCAAAACCTATCCTGGGAATTGGACATTCCAGCAGGTGACTAATACCTCTTCGTGGTCATTCATTTACTTGTCAAACCAAGGAACGTAAACTTTAAATGGAGAGGCACTATATGTGCACTAAGAACCGGTTTCAGTCACAACCTATTGAAAATAAACACTTGGAAAGAAATTCTACCTATGCTACAGGAAGGTAATGCAAAGTTCTCTTAACTCAATCATAATCTAACCAAAACAGAAATCGTAATAGCTACAATTGAGAGACAAACTATAAACTGACCTTATGCTGCAGGAACAAACACAAGGATGGATTCCCGATGCTGCAGGAACAGTATAAGACTGAGTTTGTGCTGAAACTTCTAAAATGAAATCTAACTTGAATTAACAAAGGATAAACAACTACTCTCCTACAGATACTTACTAAGTAGGCCCCCTTAGCAAGCATCAACTAATTTACACAGAAGATTGTACTCAGAACTCCATCAACTTTTATTCATAATGTGAAATCATTTACATTGATTGTTCTGCTTCAGAAAACTAACAAAAACTTTGATTCATATTATGACTCTAACTCTTACATAATCTGCTTCTTTATCTATCTCCTTCTTGTTCACCCGTGCAGGAGGAACACTTATTTTAAATCAGAAGAACAACTAACTAACTAACCCTAACAGAGAAAGACGTGGATGTAAAACGTATCCCGAAATCAAGGAACAAACTTCATAAATGAGTTTATCTGTTCAACCAGATCCAGAGAGAATCTAGCACTCCACTCTTTCCAGATTAAATGTCATTTAAAATCCTTCCCAACAGTTTCGTTCAAAGAGTCTTCGCTAAAGCTTCCTCGAAGTCGTGCAGGAAATGGACTTTACTGCAAGGCGAGATTGGCTGTGCTTGACTCGATCATACTTTCTTCAACAACCTGCGAAACACAAGGTAACAGATGCAAAAGAAAAGGTGCATGGCACATACACAATATCCATTCATTAATCACATATTTAAATCTATTTCATCATTCAAAAACTACATGTGTTATACCAGTCATTTGGGAAGTCAAACAGGGTAATAAATATAGACATGTCAACATGATAGGCTACAGGAACATGAAAGTGTATTGCTATAGGATATCCCCCAATAAAAGGTTTCAAGAGAGTTAAACAACCATGAACAACAAAAGTAAAGGTATTAAAAGTACACCATGATATCCAAATTATGAGCATATTTTGGGCTCATCAAACATGTTGGGTTGGTTGAGGGGTATTTAGTTGAGGGAAGCCTTTATTCTGTTTCCTAAATGGTTGATAATTTTTTTGATTCGCTGATTTGCACTTTTTCAGGACTGCTAGAGGTGGGTTTTGTTTCATGACTACTAACTGAGTTTTGATAATCAAAAAGGGAAGTACACAAGTGTACAAAAGAAGGAAACTTCATCATACCAAGCTTATTTTATATCTTAGTTTGTAAGTTTTCAATAAACATCTGTTGAAGGTGAGGATAGGGAATCTTTACGTCGATTTGGGAATAAAGCATTTGGTAGTGTGAAATAAAGTCAGTAACCTTTTCATCATCCTTTTGCTTACATCTCTTAAAATTATCTAAGGTCATATTAGGAGTCATGTGCACTTGGAAATGGTTAATAAAGGACTCAACAAGTTCATTGAATGAATGAATTGAGTTGTTCGGCAATGAGGAAAACCATTCTAAAGTTGTATCTTTCAAGGACCTAGGGAAAAGCTTAGCCAAGAGCTTATCCTCAAGGACAAAGTCACTACATAAGGTGGTATATGTGGAAACATGGTTAGAAGGATCTCCTTTCCCTCCATATTTCTCAAACCTAGGAATCTCTATACCTTGTGGTATCAGCGTTCTCAATATCTCCAAGGATAAGGGATTGCTTTTGACATAGTATGTAGGTCGGCCATTTTGATTTTGATTTATGGTGGAAATTTTTCATTGAAGGGATGAAGCATTTTGCAAGAGTTGGTTAAGGATGGTGTCATTAGTTGTATTTTGAGATGGAGGTGAATATGTTGGAGGTGTATATTTGTTTGAGGGGGAAGTGAATGGAATACTTATGGGAGGTAAAGTGGTAGGAGATATGATGTACGATGCCACAAAGGTACAAGGATTTCTAGTGGAAATACCCAAGGTAGGAATGACATTACTAGTAGGTTGCATCATTTTTGTAGCTTGAAGGTTGGTATAGGTGGGAATAGAGGAAACGGTTGTAGGAGGAGGAATTTTAGTTCCTTCTTGACTTTGTACATTGTTCAAAGGTTGAGCACAACTAGTAAGTTTTCCAAAAATATGAGCTAGGCTATGTGCAAGTTATATTCCTTCTTCACTTTTAATCATGCGGTGTATGTTATCTATGGTAGGAATATTATCTATGGTAGGAATAGCAGTGTTGGAAATGTTTTTAGTATTCAATTTATGTTGTAGGTTTGCTAAATCTTCATGGATTTGGATTATGTTTTCTTGAGGAACACTAGCAACCACTGTTTCAACACTTTTCACACTACTGGAAGGTAAAGAGTTGTTAAGGGTATGGTCCATACCTAGTGAACTATTGTCAACACTATGAGTGAAAGAGCTAGATAACCCAAGATCCATGATGAGTTTTTTATTGTGGGATGACATAAGCCTCGAACTACATCTGGCTATAGTATTAGCAAGAGGACACCAAGTTGTAAAGATCATGCAAGGGAAAATCAATGAATACAAGTTAAATGCACTGAACACAAGATAAATGATATGTTTTAATTCTGATTCATATGTTTACAAATGAAACCAAATTAAGCTAGATCCAATGAAATGAATGAAATAGAAACTCAATAATCTGAAATAGAGATCTAACAAAAACAAAAAAAAGCACAAAAACAAGGTTTTTAATGCTGTAAAATGTAGATTTAGGTCTAATACAAGACTAAATCTCCTAGAGGGGCATATGAGTCCCAATTAGGGTTTTTTAAGGGTTCAAACAATGAATAGCAGTCAATACATATTCCCAAAAATTGGGTAAAACAACTTGTATCAAGACTAAATCACACAGAGGGGTGAATGGGTCCTAGATTAGGGTTTTAACACTAAATTCAACAAATTCTAAGTAAATGTTAAGGTTTCTAGTTTTTATGTTGTCTTGACTATGTACAATTATAGATTTCAAATGAAATTCAATGATGCAACATGCAAAAATGCAACCTTTATGCACTTTCACTAATGCAAGATTTAGAAGACCTAAATGCAAATTAACTAATGCAAGACCTAATGCAATGCTAATGTAAGCTAGATCTAGAACTGAAATGCACTCCAAATTAGAAATAAGGTTTCCAAAGGCTAGGTTCACCAAAATGAACACATGGAAATAGGGTGCTCCACCTTTTAGGAGATGAAGCACGTAAAAGGGGAAAAGGGATCCCTTCCTATTTCACTCTAGTTCATTCAAGGAAACCCTAGAGGTCTCAACCTATTAATTTGATTGAGAGAAGGGGTTGCTATAAGGTCTCCTTGGGTGTGATTAACAAGGGGGTTCACCACTAAGAAAATTCTTAGAAAGAAGGGAATGAAAGCAATATGCAAAACCTAACAATATAACCTAGGAGATGAAACTTCAAAACCAAAATAACAAAATGAGAATGAACAGAGGTACACCTAGAAAATTGGAGATGCCTAAAACAAGGTTTGCAATCCTAAAATTATGACTTTTGATGTGCACTAGGACTCGTACTCCAGACTGCATGATTTAGTCCCACTTTAGGGTTTCGAGCTGAATCTGGAATCTATAACTAGTAAACCAAGATTCACAGGAAATTACCAAAAAGTGGTATATAGGGACTCATACACTCAAGGTGGTGATTTAGTCTCAGTATTAGGGTTTGGATGAAACTCTGGTATCCTCTAGTGATCTTTTGTAGCTTTCCTCATGTTTGATCTCTGAGTCTGAAACTTTGAATTCTATCCTGTAGGTGACTTTCTATAAAGATGACAACTTTCCTCAATCTTGCAACTTATTCTTCAAAGGATCTTCAAGCTTCAAAACACCTAGATCTGCAATCACACATGTAGAGAGAGATAAAAGTGTTGTTTTGTTAGTGGATAGGGGTTTTCCTTGGTCAAACCTTGTTTTGGTAATCAAACCTCAAAATGAAATCAAATAGAATGAAGGAATGATGAATGAAAAAAGATGCTATGTTGCAACTCACCAAACCCTTGTAACAAAGGCTATAATCCTATGTGAAATGGCTAACATGAATGTAGATCCTAACTCTTGATTGTATGTTATGAATCTTGACTTGAATGCTTGCTTGAATCATGAAAACCTACATCACAAATGTTAGCTCAAAAACACACATGATGCATGATGACTTTGCATGATGATTGAATCTTGAATATAGCTCCAAAAATGCTTGATAATCAGCTCTTGAATGCTTTTTGATCTCATAAAATTGCTAGGATACTTGCTCATAAAAGTTTCTAGGAGAAAATATGTGAAATAACCTTGTATTTATACTTGTTTATGCCAAATTTCTCAAAATTACAACACTACAAGATGACATCAAATCTAGGAGAATAAAATCTTGCCAAGAATTGAATTCAAAATAGGTCCAAGCTAAAGCGAGACTCGTACGCCAATTGGAGTGTACGAGTCCCAGTAGCCTAGGCTTGGGACAAAAATTTCAAAAAAAGCTAAGTACTATGCCAAATTCAAGATCGAGCCCCAAAACTTAGGTGGGACCCATACACCCAAGGTAGCATATGAGTCCCAAATCACTAAATCTGGAACACACAACCCAAAATCATGATTTACGATTGGTTATTAGATAGGTTTCAAGATTATCCTCAAAAAAATTCATTAAATAAGGCTTGTGGATGTAAAATAGGACCAAATAAGGCATAAAGAAGCCCAAGTTTAGCAGGGGGGCCCAAACAAGTGTAAAAATTTAAGGGGATACATTTTTCTACACTACAGTATGGCCTAAAATAGAGTCCTAGGATGTGGTACCAAAAATTTGATACATGTGTGTTGAGTTTGGTATTTGAGCATTCTAAATCATATCATTGTGTTTATTATAAAATTGATGGTGATTATTTCTTGTTTATTGCATTATATATTGATGATATATTACTTATTGGTAAAGGGAAAGGTATGATTTCTTAAATAAAACCTCAACTTGCTGCTAAATTTGAAATTAAAGACCTTGGTGCAACTAGACACATTCTTGGGATGGAAATTAGAAGAGATAAAGTGAATAAAAAGCTATGGCTTGGTCAAAGTAAGTTTGCCATTTCAATTTTACAAAGGTTTGATATGCAAGATTGTAAACCATTGTGTGTTCCTTTTTTAGCTGGAATAAAGTTATCTATTTCAGATTATCCAACATCCCCATTAGAAATGGAAGACATGAGTAGAGTTCCTTACTAGAGTGTAGTTGGAATTTTGATATATGATATGGTTTGTACTAGACCATACATTTCCCAAGCAATGGGAGTTCTTTCTAGATATATGTCTAATATTGGGAGAGTTCATTGGGGTGTAGTTAAAATATTCTTCAAATATTTGTGTGGTACCTCAAATTATTCCTTGTGTTAACATAGTAATATGACTAAAGACAAGATTCCCCTTGATATTCATGGTTATGTGAATTCAGACTGGGCAGGTGATGTTGATAGCAAACAATCCACCAGTGCTTATGTGTTTACTTTATTTGGTGGTGTAATTAGTTGGATGAGTAAGCAACAGGTTATGGTTGCTTTTTCCACTATTGAAGCTGAGTATATCTCAGATACTCATGCTTGTAAAGAATCCATTTGGCTTAAGATATTGTGTTTAGATATTGGAATAAAATAAGGTGTAGTGATAATTTATTGTGATAGTTAGAGTGTGACTTGTATAGCTAAGAACCTAAAATTTCATGCCATGGCCAAGCACATTGACGTACAATATCATTTTGTTCGAGATATGGTTGAAGATGGTAAGGTGAAGCTGGTTAAGGTAGAGACTTTGATGAATAATGATGATTGTTTAACTAAGCATGTGAGCATAGAGAATTTCAGATGGTGTTCAGAGTCTATGGGCCTTTTAGCCACTAGCAATTAATAGATGATGTTTATACACCCTCTTGTTGCTCTTGCAAGATGTTAGACAATGGGAGATTTGTTGGGAAAATGTGTCTCAACCTTACATTTACATAAGTTTTACTATTGATAGGTGAGCATGGGGGGGCACAAGAGGTCCAAGGACTGTGTACCCCCAAAGGCCAAATTTTATGTATATTTTATTATTGTAAATCTAGATCATTCATCATTAGGTCTTAGATTTGACGATTGATCTTTTGTTGGTTTGACTTTCCCTAGAAGGAAACCCTATTTTATGAGGGTGTTGTATTATGACTATGTCTTGTGATGTATTATGAGAGTTTGATAGTGGCCATGTTTCCTTTGGATCTTTGGTTGGTGATACTCCTGTGAGAAGCTTGCTCTACAAGTATATTGTAATCTTTGTGATTTTTGAATAATATATTGGGTAGCTTTTAGACTGTGGGATTTTTCTCTCAAAAGGGTTGTCCACATGTAAATCATTGTGTTGTGGTATGCATGATATTTATTTATATTTTTGTTTAAGTTTTTGTAACTTTTGTAAAGATCTATAAAGTATTGCATTATCCTCCTCTCAAGATTAGTGTAGGGAGTTGTTCTACTACATTAGCTTCCTTACACTAATATGTTTGATGGGCTCATAGAAAAGGGATTAACCATATAAAAATATCTCATTGCTAAGGGTCTTGTGAAAATATATAAGGATAATAAGGATAATGGCTCTCAATCTAATGATAAATTTGTAAGTGCACCAAGATGTGATACCAAAAGGGGGTCTTAAGATGCCACTTTTTTTCTAAAATTAGCAAATTTTGATATTTGACAAGAAAATGAAGATAGTTACACTCAAATTTTGAAGATACAACAATAAAAAGAGTTGTAGAACTCTAAATCTACTTTCTAAACTACTATTTTTTTTAAAATGGTGAAGATTAAGAATTTCAAAAAGGGGGAGCACACAAAAGGTTCCTATTATTTTTAAAAAAATATAACATAGTGTTTGGTGTGCTCCCCCTAAAATGTTAATTTTTTTTAGAATTTCAAAAATTGCTTCAATCAAAAATTAGCTAACACCATGTAGTGTATACTAGATTTTTTGGCTAAATTTTTAATGAATATATGATTTTTCACTCATTTTTTAAGTGGACACATCCTGAAAAATAAAAATTTGAGCATGCTCCCCACTAATTTTTTTGAAAACTAATCAAAAATCATTTTTTTTTAATATATGTAGAATGGAGTTTAGTTTCAAAAAATGTAATTTGTTTCAAAATTTGATGAACGAGTAAAAAACTATACCCAAAATACCACATGTTGGTTTTTGACAAAAACAAACACACTAACAAAATAAATTAAAGATGAAAACCTTAACATAATCAAAAAGTGAAAAAAATTATATGGTCAAATAAGAGAGAGATTAACATCATCGTGGTATTTTTATAAATTTGCATTAAAACACATGCAAACCTAATGGAGAGCATGACCAAAAATGTGATTTCTTTTTCTTTTTCAAAAAACACATCTTTGGCATGAAATGGTCGTCCAACCATTGGTATTTCCCAATTTAAACCATTTGGTGAGTGTTAAAATTTATGCTCACCAAATGAAAATGCATTTTTAGAATGCTAGAGAAAAATTCTCTTTCTCTCTCCCTCCACTTTGATTAAGGCTTAGAGTTTAGGGTTTATGATTGATGATGGATAGTTGAGGTTTTACACCTCTCTCTCTCTCTCTCTTTCTCTCTCTCTAGGTCTCTCCCACCCTCTCTCCCTCTCTACCTTGCGTTCCCTCCTTACCCCCATCTCTATCCCTACCTCCCTTCCTCTCTCTTATTCTCACTCCCTCTGTTATTTTTTCTCTCCCATCTCTCTCCATTCTCTCGATCACTACCTCTCCCTCCCATCCTTTCTCTCTCTCTCCCTCATTTCCTCTTTACCTCTCTACCTCTCCCTCCTTTTCTCTTTACCCACCTCTCTCCCCCTTCTATCTCTCTCCCTATCTCTCCCCCATGTCTCTCACCCCTCTCTCCCCAAGTTGTAGGTCTCTCACTTCTATATCTCTATCCTCTATAGTTATTCCCCTCCCTCTCCACCTCTCTCCCTCTTCCTTACCCCTCTTTCCCTATGTGTGAACTTACCTCTCCCATTTTCTTCTCTCTCCCCTTCACCTCTCTACCTCTCCCCTCTCTAGGTCTCTCAATCACTCCTTGTCTACCTCTCCATCCCTCCTTAGCCCTATCTTTCTATTTGTTCTTCTCTCTCCTCTTATCTCTCCCTCCCCTCTCTAGGTCATAACCTCTCTATCTCCTCCTTCCCTAGGTCTCCCACTCCCTCCATGTCTACCTCTCCCTCCATCCCTTGTTACTCCTCTCTCTTCTTTTTTTGTCTCTCCTATTCTCCCTCCCTCCCCTCTCTAGGATTCCCTCTCCCTTTCTTCCTCTCCCCCTCTCTATCCCCCCTCCCATCTTAAACACCCATATCTCTCTCCCCCTCCCTCCTTAAACACTCATCTTACCTCTCTCTCCCCCTGTAGGTATATCATCTCTCTTCCCCTCTATCTCCTCTTTCCCTAGGTCTCTCAATTCCTCCACATCCACCTCTCCCTCCATGTCTTCTTACTCCTCTCTCTCTAATGATGCATTCACATTGCAACTTTGTGGATCATGTGAGTGCAATATCATGGGAGGCCAAACATTGGCGATGTTAAAAAATGTGACTTGAGGAAGGAAAAATCACAAAAATCATGTTTACCTTTTTACTTGGGTTGGTAAAAAGTACAATTTCTATGGTAAACACCAAA
Source organism: Sequoia sempervirens (assembly GCA_007258455.2). Lineage (NCBI taxonomy): Eukaryota > Viridiplantae > Streptophyta > Pinopsida > Cupressales > Cupressaceae > Sequoia > Sequoia sempervirens. The sequence goes on along the minus strand of VDFB02007540.1, from coordinate 426,531 downwards.
GAAAAATGGATATCCATTATTAATGGATATCCAATATTAAATACCAAAAACAAATATCTAATCTTGTAAAGAATGAATATTTGGTATTCTTCCTAAAATGGATATTTGTTTCTTGCAAAAAATGAATATTCATTATAGACATATTTATAATTTATTAGAGAACGAGGCATGTATTATAATTAGGTTTAATATATATTAATTATAATATATACATTATAGTATTATAATAATTTGAATATATATTATTATTATATAATAATTATATATTATATAGTTGGCCAACATAGCTATTAATGGTAATGAGGATTCAGCTTGGCCAAATCTTGACAGGCATGTATAATAGGATCAGGGAAATTCTTAGAACTAAGTGTAGATGGGATGTAAGTATTGTCAATAACAAGATGTCAATGTCTGAGTAGCTCTCAATCAGTTGCAAGAGGGAATGTGGACTATGTTGGAAGGTCGATGATGTGGTATGTGGTAAACTCTAAAAATAGATTGGTAATTTCAACTCTGTCACATGGAGATCACATCTAGATAAAGAGGAAAGCTCATACAACTTTGTCACTTGGAGATCACCTTGGGACTTTTCTTGAACCACTAGTCTCTATCGCCCTTCATGTGATTGCAATAATTCTCAAAAACTGCTAAATTGGAAAGTGGTTGGATGCCTATTTAAACCACCAGTAATATAAGATATTGCAATGGTGAGAAAAAAAATTTCAGTGTGGAGTGTGCTTGTGCAAGAGAAGTCCAAGGAAGGGGAAGACAGTGATGTCATTAAGGTGATAGGAAACTCCTACTCAATGAATGGGCATACCCATGATGATGTTTTTTTGACTCGCTTTGTAAAGAATGTGGTCCAAATCATGGGAAGCCTCACATGGGGAGTCACCTTTGTGCACCATTTGGTTTCCCTTGAGTATGCAAACTTAGTAAATTTTGTGATGAAGTCAATATCAATCACACCATCATTTGTATCTATTGTAGGAATCTTCGACATTTCGATAGTAGCTAAGAAAGGAGTGGCCATGAAAGCACTCAAGCTCTATAGAGAAGGGATATAGAAAAGAGACTTGAGTAGATTCAGAAGCTTCATCAACAAAAATGGTGACCTTTTGACTACCTCTCATATTGAGAGATCTTTTGTACTTAGAGATGGAATGATGCACATAATGCATCAAGTGTTGTAAATATTAATATTAATATAATAATATATAATATAATATATATTACATAAATATTAATATATGTCGAGCAGCATATATCAAATATTTTTTAAAAATTCTCTCTGAAAATGAATATCCATTTTGAAGAGCTTTTTATAATATAAAAATCTCTCCAAAACGAATATCCATTTTGGAGAGCTTTTAATATTAAAAAAATCTCTCCAAAATGGATATCTGTTTCAAAGCATTTTTTTTAAATATATGATATATGTCACTTGACATATAATTTTATTTATGTAATATATTATTGAGTTTTGGAATCCTTCCCTAAACTTGAGTTCAATAAAAAAGAGAAGAGGAGAATAGATCCTTCTCTGCAACTGGAGGGTTCTAAGAAGGTTGTCAGCTCATGTGGGTGGGACAGGATTGGTCCTCCTCCATGAAAATTCTATGTGGCAGCGGTTGGAGTTCATTCTCGGTGTCTGGTGCCTTGGCAAAAGTGAAAAATTGTTGGCCTTGCTCATGCGAACCTGGCTATCTGTCCTAAGAAATGCAGAGTGGGGTTACGGAGCCCCTCGATGTAGTGGGAGAAAATATTTCTTCGGACGGAAATGGGTCTTTGCATCCTAAGTCGTTTTGTGATATTGTGGTGGGAGGGGAAGCAATTTTTTTAGTTGGGAAGATGGCTTATCATTAGGAATGTCCTACCAAGAATCTGGGAATTCATTCTGCTCTTGGTTGAACCCTATGGTAAAATCCTCTGAATAGATAACACCAAGTTTGTGTTACCCCATGCGGACGCAAGGGTCTTGGTTTCAATCAGTTTGGGAGTCAACTTGTCGAATGCCCTATTGATTAAACTTGACAATGGGGATGTAATTTGCAGCTTGGAATTCTTAGGTGGATTGAATGCCTACTATCTCTGTAGGAGAGAAGGGAACATAAGAAGAAACTGCCCCCTAATCAGTAAGAAAAACAATAATGAGAAAGATCTTGCAAAAGAAAAAAATAGGGCTGCCCCAAGAGAGGGCTCTTAAAACCCTAACAACTTTAGTGTTGACGAAAATAGGCTCGTGACAACCCAAAATAATGTTAGGGTTGATTCCCCACACATCAACATTGAAAACAATAACAAGAGCACTAGTAGAGGTAAACCCTTAGAACATGGAACGAATAGAGATAATGAAATGGTGGAAATACCCAAAGAACCATCAGATCCTTGGTCTGGAGACACAAATGAAGGCCCGATGGATGGGGAGGATCTGACAGAGACCTCAAGCCAAGACCTGGATATCAATATTGAAAGAAACTATGAAAGCATGGACATGGAAGGCCAAGCTTTGAATCAAGAATTTGAGGTATTTGATGGGGCCTCGACTGATAAAAGTGTTGAGGCCGATGGTGATGAGGAAGTAAATGCTAATTCAGGAGGATACATAATGGTCCCTCCCCAAATGCAAACTACTAATGATACCAAACTAACTGAAACCAAAAAAATAGGGGAAGGAGTAGAACCACCTCCCACCAAACCTGGTAATATAGGCTGGAAGAAGAATTCACAACAACTAGCATTGGACAAATTGAGAAACAATCCAAATAATGGGAATGGAGGGGACTCTACTCCTAATAAGTAGAAATACTTCTTAAAATATTTTAGACTGTTTAAAGAGGACCCTAACAAAGTGGGGGCACCAACTCAGTTGGAAGATAGGCCATGCAAAGTAAAAGAGATGGTGAATGCTTTGGAGATCAGTATGATACCCACTGGTAACCAATATGGCGCCCTTGATGGATTGATTACAGACCATCTAAGGGTGGGGGATGATGTTCAAAATAACTCTAGAAGGGGTTGTAATCTATACACCAAAGAGACTATGTTGGCTATAGGTGGATGTGATGCTGGCCAATAGGGAAAAAGTGAGATCCTAGATCTTGAAGCTCCAATCTCTTGCAAGGGAGATGTGGGGACAGTTAACTTTGTATTTGATGCCATGTCAAATAATCCTTCTGCACTATATGAGCCTTCAAGGATTGTAGGGGAGACGGAAGCCAAGGGAGTCATTGAGAGTGGGGACAAAATAGAAGTACCTCCTAGGTCAAGGGGAAGGCCAAGAAAAGGGACTAAAATTATAATTCCATAGGGGAAAGACAACCCTAAGCTTTTGGCCAAAAAATAAGGAAGAAGCATAGTGCACTCATTAATAGCCCATCTCCCAAAAGGATGGAGGGAGATCAAAAGGTACCTAGGTGCTTTAAAAACTTTAAAGTTGATAAAGAACCCCCCTAAACACTGGGCATAATGACTCTTAATTGTATTTCATGGAATGTAAGGGAGCTAGAATCCCTAGACAAAAAGCAAGTTGTAAGGAGGTTTCTCAACCAATGCAAGAAAAAAGAGGTGGTTTTGTTACAGGAATGTAAGGCAACTGGATTCATGCTAGAAACTAGTCTCAACATCATCTAGAGAGATTTCCATTTTGTTACTCAGCATGAGAAAGGTAGGGGGCTACTATTTTACTTTCCAAGGAGTGGGGACAATATGTCTCCAACCATGGGGTTTCCCCATGCAATAGAGCAGTCTAGGTGTTACTAAAAAAAGGTGAGTATTCCTTTGGCATTTGCTTAATATATGCTCCAAATGAATATGGAGAAAGAATAAAACTATGGAAATGGATGTGTGAACTAGACAACATCCCATGGATCATTGGTGGGGATTTCAACATGATAGAAAACTAGGAAGATAAACTTGGTGGAATTAACATGGAATGGAGAGGAAATAAAAAATATTTTTTGTCAAAAACGAAGAGAAAACTCAAACTGATGGATCCAATTAAGGGGAAGAAGAAAGATTATCCCAGCATATGGTTCACCTGGTGTAATGCACAAAAAGGTAACCAAAGGATATATTGTAGATTGGAAAGATTCTACATAAACAAGGATTCCTTTTTGACTAACCCTCTTGAGGGATGGATGCAAAATCGAGGTGCACCCATACTCCCTCTCTGATCACCAACCCATAAAGATAAGGATCTTACTAAGGAAGGGATCGGGGGGTAATGAGGGAAGGAGAAGTGGGTTCTTACTCAATACCAACCTTCTAAAATACAAGGACTATTCTAATGCTATCAAAACTCTTAGGATGATAAACAACTACTTACATAAAGGGCTAAGTTCCATAGACAAGTGGAACCTTAATGTCAAAAGTTGGCAAGTGTTGTATTAGACAATTGGAAAGAAGAGAGCCATAGACTGTAGAAGGGAAGAGGGAATATTTCAAGAGGAACTATTGCAAGAAGAGGTTGAGCTTCAAAAGGACCCGAGCAATGAGGTGTAAGGTGATAGGTTGGAATTGGCCAAAGACTCCTTAAGAAGACTCCAAAACAGGAAGATTCAAGGTTTAAAGGTCAGGTCCAGGATGAACTAGATGGAAAATGGTGACAAAGTATCAAAGTTCTTTTTCAATTTCATCAAGGAAAATAACTTCAAGGAGCACATAGAGCATGTCCAAGTGGGGGAAGGAGTAGTGAGTGACCAAGAGGTAATTAAGATACAATTCCAAATGTTCTACAATGCCTTGTTCTCATCTAAAGTTGGTGGTAAGGGTTTCCATTGTTCAAGGGGTGTAATCAGAGATATCATTCCCAAGAAATTAGAAGGGGATGAGGAAGATAACTTGGGAAGTGATATTTCAAAAGAAGAGATAAAAAAGGCAATAGAGTCTTTACAGAATGACAAGTCTCCAGGAGAAGATGGCCTTCCTGTAGAATTTTACAAGACCTTTAAAGATTGGATTGTTGGTGACTTGTTCTTAGTTTACAAAGAGGCCTTGGAGAAAGGCTCCATAGGCAATAGCATTAACAAAGGCATTATTAAGTTGCTTCCAAAATAAGGGGATAAGACCCAACTAAAGAATTGGAGACCTATTACACTGTTGAATGTTTCTTACAAGATCCTAGCCAAAACTTTGGCAAGAAGACTGATAAATGTTCTACCCAAACTCATCAGTACAACCCAAACAGGTTCTATAAAGGGTCGATATATTCTAGAAAACCTCATCACCAACTGGGAAGCATTGGAGTGGGAAAATAACTCTAATAAGGAGGCTACTATCCTATTACTAGACTTTGAAAAGGCATACGATAGGGTGGAATGGTTCCTCATGAGACTCACCCTCAAAGCCTTTGGTCTCCAAGCCTTTGGTCTCCCTCAAACCTTTTGCAACATGGTATCTACCTTGTTTAAAGATGTTGTGGCTCAGCTGGATGTGAATGGATCACTAACAGATGTAGTTAAGCTTGAAAGATCAATAAGACAGGGTTGTCCCTTGGCCCCTGCCTTATCTGTGATTTCCTTTGATGCCCTCTTCTATGTACTCAAATCCAATCTACTCTCTCTAAAATTCAAAGGTATTTTACTCCCAAACAAGGAAGAGCTTCCAAATGTTCAATTCGTTGATGATACAGCCTTATTCCCCTTGCTAGAGGAAGAAAATATATCAAATTTGATGACCAAGCTAAACATTTTCTGTGAAGCCTCAGGGGAAAAGGTCTCCCTCTCTAAATCTATTATTCTTAGGTGGCAAGAAAGGCATCCTGAGTGGGAAAGTGAGCTAGGAATCCAATGGGGAGGACCACACAAATAGGTAAGATATTTGGGAATACCGTTTGCAGTATGTCCTAACCTAAAGGAAATATGGAACTAGAATAAAAGAAAATTTGAGAAAAAGATTGTGAGATGGAATAGGTAGTATCTCTCATTAGCTAGAAGAATTCAAATATGTCAGAAAATCCTCTCATCCTATAGCATCTACTTTGCTTCAATATGGTTGTTTAGCAGTTACCAAGTGGAAGAGATCCAAAAAAGGATTTGCAGTTTTCTTTGGTCTGATGGAAAGGGCAAGAAGAAAAGGCATGCAGTCAAATGGGACTGGTGTTGTGTAAGCAAAGTAGAAAGGGGGACTTGGTCTAAAAGACCTGAAATTATAGGGCATAGCATTGGCTTCCAAGTGGATTTTCAAATTCTTGGTTGGAAATGAACCATGGGAAGTATTGATTAGAAACAACATTCAAAGGGAAACTCCCAAAAATGGTAAGAAATGGAAAGACCTCCCACTCAGTAACCTTCTTAGTTGTCACTATCCTATTTCTCTGAAAGGCTTAGTGGTATTTAGGAGTATTTGGAAGGCATGGGAGCAGGTCAAAAGATTCATTTGTAACTCTAAGTATTCTCAAGATAACATATTGTACTCTCAAAGGTCCATTTGGTGGAACCTTAAACATACAGATAAGCTATTAGCTCTCTTGCAGGGGTGCTCAGCTAAGAAGTGGAACAACAAAGGTATTAAATGCTTTTTAGACATCCTAAATGGGGAAGAGTTAAAAGAGTGGACTCAACTAAACAATGAATTACATATCCTGGATACTCAATGGAGAACTTACTCTATTGTAAGAGAATCCTACAGGGATATAAACTGGTTGGTGTGTACCAAGTTTAATACAAAGAAATTCAATGAGTTTCAGTGGATAAATGGAACCAATATCATCAAGTTAAATGCAAAAACTACATATAATACTCTCACCAAGCAGCAAGGGACCTTTGACTACTTGAACAATCAGTGGAACACTAATCTAAACAATGACGATTGGACCAAAATCCTCTGAAACAACTGGACTAGAACTCTTCTACCAAAGAAGACTTGTTTCAAATGGTTGTTGACCTTTCATAGGTTTCCTTTTAAGATAAGTTCTACTGACATTGAAATTTGTAGAATGTGCAGGGTTCCAGAGACAATTTACCATTTTTTTATTGCTTATTTGCAAAAGAAACATGGAACTTATTTTGTAATAAACTAGATGTTTGGACCAAGGATGGTAAAATAATATTGGATAAAGTTCTTTTATTCAGAGGCAATAAATTTGGCAAGGAACAATCTTTGTTTTGGTCTTGTGTATCTACTAAAATTTTGTGGAAAATTTGGAAAGCTCGGAATGATGAAAGATTTAATGGGAAATCAAGGGCACTTACTGAGTCTTCAAGAAGATTGACACTATATAACATTGTATTGCAGGTTACCATGACTGTGAAGGTCTCAAAGTTCAAGTTTCTCAAGTTACTAGAGGATGGAATCATACAAATCAAACTCTAGGAAGTCGGATTGGGACACACATGGAAAATAGGGCATCTAAGTATAGAGATTTTCTTACAGGCTTTGGACATTTTCCAAAGAGATTTCAATGAGAGAGTGGCCAAGGAAGCACAAAAGTAGGACCCTCCACTCCTCCTTAGATCTGAATATTTCACTAGAGAGGAGATAGAGGTGGTTGAGGTACTTCTTGGGATGAAACACCCAGCTGGAACTGAGGAGTCAGCCACTGGATAGAGGACCTGAGACAACTTGGTTTTGGGACAACGAATACCTTTTTGGGATAGCAGGTTTTTAGGGTAGCAATAATTTTTTTGGGACAACAAGAACCTTTGGGTGCACCTATATTTGGAAAAAAAATATTTGGTATATGTGGACAACAGGTCGGAATAGTATGGGCATGTATCAACTAGGCTATAAGTTGACAGATATTTTGATAAACAACACTTTGGATCTATTTTTTGGCATGGAAGAGGGTATATACAACACTACATAATTTATACAGCAGTCTACATTTGGATGTGTCTAGCAGGGTCTTCTATCTCAGAAAAATGGTTCAATAATATGTCATTGTAATCATATATTGATGTAACCTATGAAACAATATATGGGCATGTAGTAGTACTGCTCCTCATGGCTCTGTAATTGCAGCTCTCTCTCTCTATATATATATATATATATATATAATTATATTATTATATTATTATATTATATAATAGTATAATGTTATTACATATTATATAATATTATTATTATTTATTATATATTATATAATAATAGTAATAATATTATTATATATTATTTTGCCGGTATTGGCATGGTGTGATGGTTTATAGGTGGCATTGTTGTTCTTGCCACCAAGGTTCAAACCCCATTGGGGTGGTATTGTTGAATGGTTGTATCCGGTTCATAGCTCCGGTCAAAAGCGTTTTTGAATAAAAAAAAAAATATATTATTATATATTATTTTATTAATAATATGTATAGTATATATTATAATAATATAATGTTATTATAAAATGATAATAATATATATAATAAAAATATTATTATTATAATATATATTATAATATTATTATTATAATATATATTATAATATTATTATTATAATATATATTATAATATTATTATTATAATATATATTATAATATTATTATTATGTAATTATAATTATAATAATATAATAATAATATATATTACATAAATATTAATATATGTTAGTGGCATATATCAAATATTTTAAAAAAATGCTCTCTGAAATGGATATCCGTTTTGGAGAGCTACTCATATTTTTAAAAAAGCTCTCTAAAATTGATATTTGTTTTGGAGAGCTACACATATTAAAAAATCTCTCCAAAATGGATATTTGGTATAAAAATCTCTCCAAAATAGATATTTGTTTTGGAGAGCTACACATATATTAAACTAGCAATTGCACCTTGGTGTGTAATGGGTACATCAAAGAAGTGTGAAAGGTCAATTAGGGATGTTTTTGGTCTATTTTTTACATACATTTGTGTAGTATACATGAGTTCAATTGGTAGGCCATTTAGAAAATGATTTTGTTTGTGCAACAAAGGTCTCAATGGAGAAGTAATAGCTTCAAATCAACTATGCATCTGCTTATAGAGATTTGAACACAACTAAAACAAAACCTTTGAATCAAGAAGATAATAAGGCTCCATTACCAATAGGCTCGTGCTATATTTTAAATAGGGAGAGAGGGAGATATGTGTATAGAAAGAGGGAGAGATAGAGGGGGGAGAGAGAGGGGGGGTAAGGAGATGGGGATAGAGAGGAAGTTAAAGATAGAGATGGAGATGGAAATGGAGATGTAGATGGAAGAGAGGGATATGGAGAGAAGGAGAGGGAGAGATAAAGGGAGAGGACAAAGGGATAGATAGAGATGAAATAGATAAATATGTAGAGAGGTAGAGAGAGGGAGACATATAAATATAAAGATAAAGATATGAAGTGATATATAGAGAGGGAAATATATAAGGGTAGAGATAGATAGATAGATAATGAGATAGAGATAGAGGGAGATATGTAAGAACTTAAATATGGAGATATAGAGATAGAGATAGGGGACAAACAAGGAGAGAGTGTGTGTATGAGTAAGAGAGAGATATGGAGAGAGATAGAGAGGGAGATAGATATGTATAAATAGATAGAGAGGTAGGAAGATGGAGGGAGAGAGATATGCAACCCAAAAATACAACAACAACAACAAAGCAAGTAAGTACCACTCATCCTCCTGTATCTTCCTCAGTACCTAAATCCAATACTCCGGTTCCAAAGACTAGTGTTTGATTTTCAAAACCTACCAATGAGATTACCTCATCCTCTTTCAAAATTTATTTCCAAGCCTTTGATATAATTTACCATGCAGAGAGGACTAAGATTCAAATTTCTAAGGCTGAATATTTAAAAGCTAATCTTGACCAGTTTGACAGACTTGTTAATTTTTTCAAAGACAAGGGAACTCATCCAATCCATGATTCCTCTCATGAAATTTTAGTTGTTTCCAAGCCTACGCCTTCTCAAATAAACTTAGTTTCTATTCATTCATATGTTCCTGGAAGATTAGGCCCATTCTACATCTCTTTTCTTGTTAACAATTTTAAGTTAAGTAATTGTGTAATAGATTCTAGTGCATCCGATAATGTCTTGCCTGACAAAGTAGCTAGTTCTTTTGGATTGAATCTTACGAATACTTTTGCTTCTCTATGGAGAATAAACAAGTGCCTTTGATTGGGAAAATCAAGGATTCCCAATTTGCATTTGCCACATTCCCATATAAGAAAATCAAGATGATTGTCTTGGTGGTTGATGTTCTTGCATCTTATGTTATTTTGCTTGGATGAAAATTTTGCAAGGATGTAGGAGGTGATTTTATTATGGATATTTCTAAAGCTTGAATACCTATCAAGGGTGTTATGCAAAATATGCTTCTTGAAAGGGAATCAAAAAAAATTGTGACCAAGTTAAATGATCCAAGATCTCAATCATGTTTGAGTCTTCAGGTATGGGAACATAGTTTTTGCATACAAATGAAGATGTTGAGTCTTCAAATAAAAGGAAAACTAATGAGTCAAAAACTAATGACTTGTCCATTTTAGAGTAAGAATCATCTTCTTTAGAAGAATTTTCTTCGAGTGATGTCATTTATGGATAAAGATACGGCATTTGATGAAGAAGTTTCAGATTTTGAAACTGGTAGTCTTGGAGATCCAAACAACGTTTCGACAATTGAGTTTGATGGCAATTGTTCTTCCATAGGTTCATGAGCGGGGATTGCTTTTATTTCTCCGCAAGGAAAATTATTTCCTTTTTCTTTTAAACCTCTAGTTTGACAACACTAACAATATCGTAGAGTACAAAGCATTGTTGTTAGGAATGAAAGTTGCATGAAGGAAAGGAATAAGAAATTTACATGCTCAAGGTGATGTTGAATTAGTCATTTTCCAAGTGAGAAACTTGTATCAAACTAAGAATGAACGACTAAGTCATAATCATAACTTGGTTTGGGATGGTATAGAAGACTTTGAAGCTTTTAAAATTTTTGTTGTTCCAAGAGAGTATAATGATAGAGTTGATTCTTTAGCAATATTAGCTACGCTCTTGATTCCACACAAATATTTTCATGGTTCTACCTACACCATTGAGCTGGTTTTTTGTCCAAGTGTTCCAAGCAATTCAAACAACTGGAAAAAATTTCAACAATGATCAAATTGTGGCCTTTATAGAGAAGGGAAAAAAAATTGATGAATTTTACTTAAAAGGTAGTGATTCTCCACCCCAAGAATCTATTTTCGTAATTGATCCAACCACTAGTGAAGAGGTTCTACAGCTTAAAGGGAATAAAATTCCCAAGGGGTTGGTATCCCTAGAAATACTTTTTGACAAACATGACCATTATGTTAAAAAACAACAATAGCCCAGTTTCAAATCATCTAATGAGGTTGATAAAATCAACTTGGGAACTGAAGCAAATCTTAAAATGGTGAATATTGGAAAGTGTTGTACTCCTAAAGAGAAAGATCAACTTGTTGAATTGCTATGGAAATACATAGACATGCTTGCATACTCATATGAAGATTTGAATTCTTTTCGCCCAAAGGAGGTACAACACAAAATTCCACTAAGGGTGGGATCATTGCCTCATAAACAGAAGCAGAGGCAATACAATCCTAATATTTTTGGAACCATTCTTTTAGAGATCCAAAAAATATTGAACACCAGAATCGTATTTCCTATCCACCATTCAATGTGGATAGCTAATATCATTCCAATTCATAAGAAGAATGGGGAAATTTGCATATGCATGGATTTTAGGAATTTAAATTAGTTATCATTAAAAGACAATTATCATTTGCTAGTAGTGGATCAGATCTTGCAAATGGTAACTGGATCTAAGATGCTATCCATGTTGGATGGTTTCTCAGGGTATAATCAAGTGGAGTTCAGTGCAGATGATCAACATAATACTACCTTCACCGTGCCATTGTACCTTTTCCTACCGTAGAATTCCATTTGGTCTTATCAATATCAGTGCAACATTTCAACAAGCAATGGACATAGCTTTCTGTGATGTCATGGGTAAGTTAATTTTTGTTTATCTTGATGATCTGAAAATATTTTCCAAAAGTCATCAAGATCACATCATTCATTTAAGACATCTTAGAGAGGTTCTGACAACATGGAATTTCTTTGAATCCCAAGAAGTCAATTTTTTGGGATACAGAGGGTAAACTACTTCATCACATCGTGTCCAAGGAGGGTATAAAGATTGATCCTGAAAGGGTCAAAGAAATTAAAGCTCTTACTCTACCTGTGAGTAAGAAAGTAGTTCATTCTTTATTTGGAAAGGTGAATTTCCTGCAAAGGTTTGTCCCTGACTTCACAAAAAAGACATGTCATATCATGAATATGATGAAGGGAAATACTACTTTTCATTGGTCTTTAGAAGGTAAAGTTTTGTTTAATGATATTAAAGAAGCTATTATGCGTGCGCCAGTGTTAGTCTACCAAAATTACACTAAGGAATTCATTATGTATAGTTATGCTTCTAAGCATACACTTTCAATTAGTGCAACAAAATAGTGAGGGGTTTCAGTCCCCTATTACATACATGATTTTTCCATTGAAGGCTCATGAGTTGAAGTACTTCCAAATGGAAAAACATGCATTCATTATGGTTAAGGAAATGAAGCATTTTTGGTTTTACATACTTAACAGTCATGTCACTACACTAGTGCTTGATTCTACTATTAAGTCCATCATGAGACAGCAAGAGTTTGTTAAAAAAATGGGCAACTGGATTTCCAAAATTCAAGAGTATGATATGGACATAAATCCCACCAAGTTGGTGCATGGTAAAGGTTTTGTGCTAGCTTATTGTTGAAAACAATCCTGATCAAGTTTTTGATTATGAGGAGGTAAGCTCTAAAGATATTCTTATTGTTCTATTCGTTAGTACTATTGAAAAATGGTAATCCAATATCGCTTACTTTCTAACATATGAATAATGTCCAAAGAATTTGACTCATAAGGATAAAAGGATAGTCAAGCTTAAGGAAGAAAATTTTGTCTTATGGGTTAATGGTTTGTACAAAAGGAGCTTGGATGGTACTTTTCTACATTGTGTTGACAAGGCACAATAGAGCAAGTTATTGGAATATTTCCACAACTTGGCATGTGGTGAAAAATTTTCTATGCCACTTATAGCTCACAAAAAATTTTGAGCTAAGTACTATTGGCCTACCTTGTTTCAAGATGCACATAATTGGGTGTGCAAATCCAAATTATCTCAGCAGTTCATAGGTAAGCCTAAGTTGGCTGCTCTTTCTTTAAAGCCAATTGTCATTGAAGAACCCTTCCACCAATGGGGCATTGACTTCATTGGCATAGTAAATCCACCTTCTAGTGTAGTACATGTTTATGTTCTCACATCCACTGATTACTTCACCAAGTGGGTGGAGGCTATACCGATGAAGCATGCTACTTCAGAGGTAGTTTGCAGATTCTTGAAGGAGAATATCATTTCCAGGTTTGACCTGTGCCAAAAAAAATTGTAGCAGACAATGCTACTACATTCTCATCAAGTGAGATTATAGAGCTTTTTTTTTAACATGGAATCACATTGTCACATTCATCATATTATTACCCACAAGGTAATGGTCAAGAAGAATCTAGCAACAAGAATCTACTCATTATCATCTGCAAGTTAGTTGACAAGAACCAGAGATCATGGCATAAGGTGTTGTACGATGCTTTGAGGGCTAATAGAATTACCCTTAAATAGGTAATAGGCATGTCACTTTTCCAACTCTTGTATGGGTTGAATGTAGATATTCCAATCACATTGAAGTTTCCCACCCTTAAATTGGCTAAGGCCATTAAAGATGAGACATTTGTCAGTTTTTTCAACAAGCATATTATGTATCTCTCTGAATTGGAGGAGAAGCATGTTTAAGTGGTGAACTGTATTGCAAAACACCAAGATCAGGTGAAGAATCTTTTTTACAAGAAGGAAAAGTCTCAAGGTTTCCAAATTGGAGATCTAGTTCTCTTGTGGTACAAGAGAAGAGATCCAAAAGGCATGCATGGGAAATTTGGTTCATTATGGAGAGGACCGTTCAAGATTCATCAACTCTACAGTGAAAATAGTTTTCTTCTTGTATAGCAAAATGGCTCTCCATTTTCACTTCCACATAGCAGACAACATTTGAATCTCTTCACTTAGCGAGGCGATAGATGTGCTTTGTAAATAATTGTATAGTCTTTGTGTCTTTTTATTTTTTAGTCTTTTTGTTTTTGTCACTTGACTCTACACCTAATGGATGGATAAAGGCACTTAGATACTGGAATTCTTCTCCCTTCGATCATTTCAAAGAATGATCAAAGGAAGCTCCCTATCTAGAGCCAATTGTTATCCTTGAATTTAGATGCACTTGATTCATGGGATAACCCCTACGAAACTTGTCCATTTCATAGCCTGTATACTCTAAACACGTAAAAAAAGGCGAATCCCAATTTGCCTTCATGTGTGGTCCCTAGTCTCATAATGTCCTTTCAAGCGTTAACCTCCTTCAGTTTTTCAAAATTCATATTTTTGTGCAAAACATGAATTTCAATTTGCAGGAGTTAGAAAAAAATTTACACTTGTAAGGTCGAAGTTTTTTCCCGACCCTACAAGTGAATGTTGCAAAAATAAAATTGTTTGCAAGGTTAGTATTTTTTGCCGACCTTGCAAGTGGACAACCAAATTTTATTTACATTAGTGTTAAAAAATGTCGCTCCTACAACTGAGACACTCACACAAGTGTCATTAATGCTACATTTTAATGTCTTTCAATTTAGTTTTTAAACATTTTAAACTCATTTTGCTTCTTCATTTCTTTCTTTTTTGTCTGTACCCTCTACGAGCTTGTTTGTAACCTGCAACTTCGTTTAAGCATGATTTGTGTTGGATTTCGAGCTAGGGTTTTCCTTCATTCTCATTTATTCAGGTATGCTTAACTTTCTTCCTTTCTATTTACTTTTGATGTCATTTATCATGTTTAGGTTTGAGTTTTAATCGCATCTCTTTTTGTGTCTTAGTGGGTTTTGGTTGTGTTTTAAATCTTTTTTGTGTATGATATTTTCCTTTTCTATCTTTCTTGTTTATCTGTTAATTTTTGAACCTGTGTCTTCACTGATTATGTGTAGGTTTATTGTCAATTAGGGTTGTTTATTTTAAGTCTTTGTGTTGTGGGATTTAAGTCCCATAATGTTTGGTATCAAAACTTGTGGATTTTTCAACAAACCCATTAGGGTTTTCTATGTCGAAAACCTATACACCATTTTGGTGTATTTTATTACATACTTGTAGCTTTTTCCTGCGTCGGCTTTAGGTCTGAAATATGAAACTGTGTCAGTCATTTTTCCTATGTACACATACAGGATTAACTCTTGTTGTTTGAATGATGATTTTTCATCAATTAAATGACAATGAGCCAGTCCAATGAGTTGTATGCACTTTCAATTGTTATTTTTCAAATGGAATCAAAGGATGTATTACCAAGGGTGTATGGTCACATCAAAATTCCCTGACCATGCTAAGAAAAAATCCTTTTGTTTGCATCGACAATTGTTTTTGTCGATGGTGTAAATAATTTTGAATATTGTCTTACCTTTGAATTGTATGGTCAGGTTTTTTCCCTAACCCTACAATAACTTATTCATTTCATTTTGTAGGCGCGTCAAAATCCCTTACGCATCCAAACAAAATAAAGTCTCTTTTGTTGTGTGGTTACGGAATTTCCCCAATCCTACAATCACATTATGTTTCTCTTATATGTCTGTCAAAAAAATTTGATCATACAAGTTGATCAAGGCTCCCAAGTGTTGTTTGTCAAATCTAAATTTTTTTTTTGAATATACAAACAAAGATTAAATTCCCATTTGTAGGGGTGAGGTTTTCCCCGACCCGACAATAAAAATAAGAGTTCATTTGTTTAATCATTAAAGTTTAACGATTTAGCAAAGAACTAAAATGATCTTCCCAAAATTGTAAGATCAGTAATTTTTGCCGAATCTGCAACAAAGCAAAGTTCTTCCCACTTGCAATGTCATTAATTTTTAATGACTTTGAAAATATTTGCAAAACACAATTTCCACTTGCAATCTCACCAATTTTAAGCGCATATACACATTTTCACCAAAATTTCTCTAACAAGTTAGAAATTTTCCTGCTTTGCTAAGTTGACCCATTACACTTTGTTTTCCATACTCATCATGCTTAAATCCCAATTTTTGTGCAATCGTTTTGTTTTTCGCCCTTGTTGCAATTTCAAAATGTGTAAATTTTTCCTAATATCTACAAAATGCTAATCTTGTTATGCAATTTTTTGTGCACACATTCTGAGATCTTGATTTTGCATTCCTGTAAGGTACAGTTTTCTACTAATGTTAGATTTGCCTCCTTCCAAGGGGAAAGCTATGAAGTACAAATACCAAGGTGTGCTTCCCTCTATAGTGGTTTCGTCAAATGTTGATGAAATCAAGGATACAGAGATCAGTCATGTGGACATGTCTGAGTTTATTGAAAGAACTAAGAAATAGCCGATGGATAATGGAATGAAATCAATTATTCGAAGTAACATACACTAGTAGAATTTGGAAAATAAATGACTACGTGACTAAAACTTTTAGTCACAACAACTAAAGATGACTAAATTCTACTCATTTTTTGCAACACAACTACAAATGACTAATTTGATCAACACAACTACAAATGACTAAATAAATGAATAATTTGATTATCATAAGTGACTAATTTGATCATCAGGTAAAAAATACAACTAAACAATTAATCACACAAATAAAAATGACTAAATAAATAGTCACACAAATAAAAATTAAACAATATCGTATTAAAGTGGATAATTAAAAAAAAAAATTTAAATTGACGGAGTGGATTGTATTATAATATATTATATTATTAATATATATTATAATATAATAGATTATAATCTAATATGATATTATATAATATAATATATTATATATATTATATAATATTATATATATTATATTATATTATATTATTATATAATATTATATTATTATATAATATTATATTATTATATAATATATATTATTATATAATATATATTATTGTATAATATTATATTATTGTATAATATATATTATTGTATAATATTATATTATTCTATAATATATATTATTGTATAATATTATATTATTCTATAATATATATTATTGTATAATATTATATTATTCTATAATATTATATTATTGTATAATATTATATTATTCTATAATATTATATTATTGTATAATATTATATTATTCTATAATATTATATTATTGTATAATATTATATTATTCTATAATATTATATTATTGTATAATATTATATTATTGTATAATATTATATTATATTATTATTATTTTATATTATTATTATATAATATAAATTATAATACTTGAATGGTGGGCCTACAATATTCATCCTGCTAAAAGATTTCAAAATGGAATTCAATCTCCCACTTATTATTAAATATAATATAATATTATAATATTATATAATATTAAATACATTATAATATAAATATAAAAATATTAATATTAATAATATTATATTATATAATATATATAATAAATTCATTGAAAATTTCATTGCACCGTTGCGTGAAGGAGATAAAGCGAGTAAGCTTAACATTACTGAGCAAGAAGTGGGTGTGTGGGTATGTGGGGTGAAGGAATGGAGAGTAAAAAGAAAAAATAATAAAGTGCAGTATTGATTTTTAATTTTATATTTATATTATATTATATTATTATATTATATAATATAATACTATATTTATATTATATTATTAATATTATAATATTATATTATAATATATTTAATATTATATAATAATATAATATTATAATATATTTAATAATATTTATTGAAACTGGGAGATTTATGATCTAAAAAATATTCCCACATTACGTAACAGCAAGAAGTGGGTTTGTGGGTATGTTAGTGAGGGAATGGAGAGTAAAAAAGAAAAAATAATAAAGTGCAGTATTGATTTTTAATTTTAATTTTATATTATATTATAATATAATATTATTATATTATATCATATTATAATATTATATTATATTATTATATAATATTATAATATTATATTATAATATTATATTATATAATATTATAATATATATTATATATATAATATTATATAATATATATATTATATAATATTATAATATTATATTATATAATATTATAATATTATATTATATAATATAATATTATAATATTATATTATATAATATTATAATATTATATTATATAATATTATAATAGAATATAATATTATATTATTAATATTATAATATTATATTATAATATATTTAATAATATTTATTGAAAGTGGGAGATATATGATCTAAAAATTATTCCCGCATTACTAGGAAGTGAGTGCGCAGGTATGCAAGGTGAGGGAATGGAGAGTAAAATAATAATAATAATAAAGTACAGTATTAATTTTTAATTTAATATAATATTATAATTTATATTATATTATCAATATTATAATGTTATATTATTATATAATATTATATTATAATATGTTTAATATTATATAATAATATAATATTAGGTTATAATATATTTAATAATATTTATTGAAAGCAAGAGATTTATGATCTAAAAATTATATATTTTCGCACTGGGCAAAAACAAAAAAACCTATCCTGCCCTAATTTCATTTTGATAAACAACCCACCCTAATTTCATTTTGATAAACACTCTCTAAAAGCCCTAGTCGAAACCCTATTTTTAGTTGCAGCTCACAGAATGGAGAAGTGAAAGGTGAATACCAAAGAGGAAGAGTTTGGAGGAGCCAAAACCAATAGCGGCAGGGAAAGCTCCAAAAAATGGAGTCAAAGCCAGTAGCAGTGGGGAAAGCAAGGATGTCGAGCTGAGGTCGAGTTTCGAATGGATTGTAGTGTAACCCAGAATATTTTGGGTGCATATGCGATGAAAGGGCTCGAGGACCAACTTGGATTCGACACCAAGCTGCCAGTTGCTTGCCAAACCATGCATCTTCTCTCTGCACTTGTCCCCTCCCACAACCGCCAACATCACACACAGGAAGACGAATGATGCTCCGCGCCTCACCATTTTTTCACTCTTTCCAAATGTAATTACAGCAATGGTGAGAGGGATTTTTATAGCAAGTTTTTGAATATCATGTACGTGGCTCTGTGTGAAATAATCATTTTTAAAGGTCGTTTTCAACAATGAATATGACGTAAGAACTAATGAGTTGAAATCAAACTTTTCTAGTTTTCCAGTTTTCATTGCCAAACTTTACTTTTCTATACAAGTTTTCATTATCAAACTTTACTTTTTTTGTAAGTCGCAACTAGCAAGTGACAAGCACCAATTTTACAAAGCCCACAAAAAAAAATTTACACGCTTCCTCCCCTTTCATTGAAACAAGAGAAAACAATAGTATTTTTTTCCTGTAATGCGTCTCTTTTCTCACGTGGTTGAGGTTGATCACTTCAGTATTTACTCGAGGCCCATACACCCCTGTGCATCGAAGGCCAAGGTGCATGAAAGGAATGGCAAGTATGTCAATTTTCTCTTCATGAGCATCTTACTCAGTTGTCCCATTCTCAGAGTTGGATGTCATGGAACAGACTTAGGAATAGTCCACAAGCTGCTCCCCTAAGAAGGAGTGCACCAAGTCGCACTAGAAATGGTTTTATTTTTTCTTAAATTTTTGTATGCAAGGGATTTGAGAGCAAACATTTTTGGTTAGGCTTACAATTTTTTCTACAAAACAGTTGCGACTAACACACTTCCCCTACAATTTCTAAAAAAATATTTAAGAGGCTTTGTAAGGACATATTTGTTTATATTTTTTACAAATATTGTGATCTATTTCCTTTATTTCATCATTGAAATAAATTGTTAAAGAAGTACCATCATTGTTTAGTGTATTTCATCATTTTCTCCATTATGTTGTTTTGCAAGGGTGGTCGTGAAGAGGTTGTGGAAAACTAGCATTACAATATATGAATGCTTGCTCTATGATGCTTGGAATTTTAACAAATTTCATTATATTTTTGTAAATCTCAGTTGTCACTAAGTTTTTTGTAATCTCAGTTTTTAACAAAGTTCATTATATTTTTGTAAATCTTAGTTGTCACTAAGTTTTTGTAAATCTCAGTTATCACTGAGACATTGAATGTAAGAGGTTTTGATTTGCCAATGAGGCTTAATGAAGTAAATTTTTAGAGTGGTTTTTTATCCACTCATAAATATTGTGTTGTGGTTCCTCTTGTTGTGTCTAATCAATTAGCATTTTAGTCTTCATTTCATGGTGCTTCTCTCAACATTTGAATATCTATGATACTTGAAATTTATATGCATAAATTTGTGAGGACTAATTAAGTTAGATTTGATTTTTAAATGACTAAACCATTACTAAATAAATGACTATCATGACTAAATAAATGACTATCATGACTAAAATAAATGACTACAATGACTAAAATAAATGAATACAATGACTAAAATAAATGACTACCATGACTAAATAAATGACTACCATGACTAAATAAACAACTACCATGAATAAATAAGCAACTATCATGACTAAATAAATGACTACTATGAATAAATAAGCAACTTTCATGACTAAATAAATGACTATACTATGAATAAATAAGCAACTATCATGACTAAATAAATGATCAATTAACAACAATCAATGACAAAATTAACAACTAAATATACCACCAAATTGATCAACCAAAACAACCAATAAATGACTAAAAATGGTTTAGACATGAATTTGGTTGTGTTATAAATGACTGTAAATAAACTAATAATAGTCACGTGACCAAACTACTGATCACATGACCAATTTTTAGTAGTTTTTTTAGTCATTTATTTCTATTTTTGTACTAGTGATACACCTTGTGGCCTCATTTTCAGTAGTTGCTCAGAATCTTGAGTTTGTACAAGTTACCTCTCACTACAACAAAGAAGATAGGAAAGTTTGTGATTCAAATGGGAATATGGTGATGCAATTAGATGTAGAATTCTTCAACAAAGAATTCATGTGCCCAAGTGCTAGCATCTATGTAGAGATTTCCAAAGAATCTACATAGACAAAGTATGATAAAGATCTTGATTCTGCCAAAAGGATGATCAACAATAAATGGTTGAAGGCCCCTAGACCAAGTGTCACAAGGTGGCCTAAGAATCCTCCTCATAGTGATTTTATTGAAGAGGTAAATGACCTCATTACTCTTCTCAATAAGGTACATGGCTTACCTACTTCATCCACCTTTGAAGACTAGATGTACTTGTACATCAAGATTATTCTGAAAGGGAAATAATAGATCTTTTGGGGTGAGGAAATCAACAATGCTCTCCATGAACAACTAACCCAAGTGCTTACAACGCACAAGTTTTTTATGACTTTATATTTGGTCTATGTTGTAGCAACAATGAGGAATTTTATAGGTCTAACCATTGAGGGAGACAAGAAGGTAACTCAAGTCTACAACTATTTCTCGCAAATTACCCTCAAAGGGAGTATCAATTATTTTAGAAGGGTAAACAATATCTTCTTTGCTCCACTCATGTGTGCCTTGATCTAGAATTAGAGAATAAGAGAGTATCTGATGAAGCATGGAAGGTGGTAAAAAAATATGGTTGTCTTTATTTACAATTTCCATCTTTTACTTATTTGAGAGTTGGATGGTTTGCTAGTTATCCATTTATGCTTCCTCGTTATCCTATCGATAAGATTGTTCTGATGGAATTATGTAGATAGATCATTGTAGTGCACAATAAACAAATGGAATCCCATAAACTCATATTCAATTTCCCATTAGCAATCGGAAGATACTCTATTCAAACTTCACACAAGGCCAAGGTTGTTCAATCAAAAATGCAATAGGTAACAATAAAATTATTCAAAGCAAGACCTAATTTTGATTATAGAGGTATGAAGGACCGAATCAAAATGGCTTACTCTCATGTACATCAAATTGAAGATATATGGGCTAACATCGAAACAAAGTAGGAAATCGGGAAAATGAACTATTGCAGATTAACTCTGGATCAGATAATGGAATTGGATCTCGCTGATATCCCTGAAGACATAGAGGATGATGAAAATATATTGGATCTTGATTATGAAAGAAAGAATATTGCAGGTTCACCTTTTTCTCCCATTCAATGGTCCTAGAAAGAGGTAATCTAGATATGAGAGAGCTTTGAACCCATTTTAGCTAACACAAATGTTTGGTTAGAAGAAAGAGGAATATAGTTGAAACCTTTCTTCATTCGATCAGAAGATGAGACACAAGATCAAATAGGTAAGAGGTCTAAATTGAGGACCAAGAACAAAAATGATGCTCCAAGCTCTAGCAAACCTTCAAATCCTAAGATCAAGTTTGTGGTCAAGGGTGGCAAGAAGAAGAGTGAGAAATCTACAGAGGGGCCATCTACTGAAGAACAAGAGGAGCCTGTGCAGGAAGAGAGGAAGAAAGATATGAGGAATCAGAATTGTCTCTTCATGAGAACATCCCTGAGAATCCTCCTATTTCCTCTACTCAAATTGCCAATGTTGTTTCTATTCCCACTCCTCCTCCTATAACCTCACCTATATCTAGTGTTGTTAATATTCCTCCTTTAGTAACAAGTGTTGCTGCTCCTAATCTGTTATTTCATTCTATGCATTCATGCCCTATATCAAGATCACCATCTGAAATCCCAAAACAAGGGGTAGATAATGTGTCTAGTTCTGCTATGTCTTTACCAAGTTTTACCTCACCATATTTTGACCTTATGCCACATTCAAATTTAGAGTAGTTCTTGAATTAGCTTGTTCAAGTGTCTAGTGTTGAAATTCCAAATATTTTTTTAACTAACACTCCTCCCATTGTGACTACCACTTTTTTGAGTGCAACAACTACATCACATACAATGACTACACATCCTAAAGAAATCTCACCACTCCCACCTTGGTTGTCATCACAAACGCCAAAGAGGAAGAAAGAATCCATCTCTTCAAATGAGTTTGACTTTGCTCAGCTTACATCTGCCAAAACAAGAACCAACAAGAAAGAAAATACTCTTTCTAGGATGTTGTTCAATAAAGAGTGTAATAAGTATGCAAAGGTAGCTTAGCCACCCCCTGGAAAAACTTATGAAGAAGTGGATATCACATACCACTCTATCACAAGGGTGGAATTGGGAAAGGTAACTCATAAGAGTGCAGTTTGTAGTTGGAGATAGAGTGTTTCTTCGAGTGTGTCCACGGAAGAGCCCTATTCACTATGGAAATGGTTCTAAGCTTGTGCCCCGCTTTGTAGGGCCGTTTGGGGTGTTAGAAAGAATTGGTCTTGTTGCCTACTACCTAGCCTTGCCACCCAGTCTGTCGCGGATTCATGATGTTTTTCATGTTTTAGTCCTTAGACCATATTATCCTGATGTTACTCACGTACTTGATTGGAAATCTCTACAGGTCGAGGATGGGCAGCTAGCTCTCGAGCCTGTGGTCGTGCTACAACATAGGAGACTCACCCTCAAAGGTAGGGATATTGAGTAGGTGCGAGTCTAGTGGAACCCCAATGATGAGACTTCAGCAACATGGGAGGATGCCTCCCGTATTAGAGAATCTTATCCTTATCTATTTTTTGGCTTCTAGGAGTAAGCTGAATTCTGGGGGGGAAGATGTAATACCCCTCATATTGTTGTTTGGACTTGATATTTTCTATGGTTTTGCTTGATACTTTGAGACTTTGATAGTTACTATTTGTTGGTTGGATTGGTTGATTGGATAGTTTAGACTGCTTGATGACTATGCTACATTATTTGATGACATGGATATTAAGATATGAAATTATGGTTACATTTGATTTGGTAATGTTTAATTTGATGCAGTAGTATATTGTAATGCAGTAGATTAGTAATTATTTTATGATGATACGATGTGATCATATTTGTTTAGCAATGTTACTTTATACTTGATGTTGTAGTTGTTATTATAGCTTTGGTGAGGGGACAGTGTAGCACCCCTCGAGTGCGAGTGCCCTGCTACACTGTGATTCCTTCTCACGATGTGATGTATTTGATTGTATATGCATGTTGTACACAACCTTGTTTGTATGTAGGAATTGCAGGAACGAAGTCTTGATTCCACCTGCTTCAGTAGGATAGGGTGAGCATCAAATTAACCCAATGGGCATGAAGTTAAAATAGAGATGACAAGGAAGTCACCCCATCCCAATTTTTTCAACCTATCTTGTGTCTAGTGGTATTGTGCGTCTTTGACCTTAGTCATTTTTGTATTTTATGATAGTTGTTTTGTATTTATGATATTTATTTTATGTTGGTGTTGTAGTATGATGTAATTTAAATAATTAAATGATTAAAATAAATGTTAATAATAGTTATTGGAATAGTTTTTATTAAAATATAAAAGTATTAAATTAAAAGTCATGTAATTTATTAAAGATAAATAAATTGAAAGGTGTAAATTAAATTATTTAAATTAGTATTTAGATAATTTAATGAAAATAGCATGTTGAGGATAATTAATGGAATAAAATAATTAAATAAGTTAAATTGTGTGAATTGCAAGTATAAAATTGAAATTAAAACTAAAAAAGTGTAGTTTGAATAGAAAAAAAGAAAGAAAAGAATAAAAGGACCAATGAATGTTGAGATTTTTTGGGCTGAAAAGCTGGTGAAGAAATAGAAGATTTATATTCATCCTATTTTTTAAAGTTTTCAAAAAAAGAAGAGGATATCTTTTTATTTAATAGAAAAAATGAGAAGTTTTCATTCACAGGAAATTTAATAGAAGCTTCAAAAAAAAATATGGAGTTTTATAATAATTTGCATCCTTTCTTGTTTTCTCGGTAAAAATTGTTTCCATTCATTGTTCTGGGAAAGAGGCTCTTCTAAATTAAGGATATAGATTAAAAATTTGATCAAAGAAAACTGGTGGAGAAGTTCTAAAGAAAGAAAGGGGAGCTCATCAAAAAAGCTGGTTGGAATCAAAGGAAAGCTTCATCAACTCCTCAGCAAGCACAGGACTCCAAGTTCCTTTATTGTTCTTTCATTGTTTGTTAAATTTGAAATGGCAATCATATTGTTCTGTAAAAGGAAAAAAAAAAATTGGGGTTTTGGGAAATCTTTTGGGTAACAAATAATTGGGAGAAATTTATTGTTGAGTATCTGAAAATGTTCTGGATTTTTATACTTCTATTATGGGAAAATTATTGCCTCTCTAAAATGAATGGATTTATGTCTTTATATATATATATAATATATATACACACACATATATATACATAGATTCGTGGATATACATATATGCATATTATATATATATATATAAAATATATATGATTTCCAATTTCCACAGTACTATGTTCTTGGTGATACACACACACACACACACACACACACAGATAGATATATATATATAAATTTTATTTGAGAATCTATTTCTGTCTGGGGGTCGTAGTACACTGACGGTGACAGAAATTATCTTGTTTGCTGGGTGGGGCTCAGCCTTGTCCGTACCCCTGCCCAGCCGTATTTGTGATGGGTTGCGCTTGCAGTCAGAGAGACTGCCACAGCAGCCCATCAACTGTTGTGTGCAGTAGTCCTTTGGACTATTGTGAGCAGTCCCTTGGACTGCACACGGTCGTGGCCATATTATTGGCCTTTCTTTATTTAAATGAAAACTTTATTATTTATTCAATTAATATATATATATATATATCCTGCTTGTAATCAAAATTTTTTTTCTCTCCCAAATTTAATAACAGAATAAAATAAAATAATCATAATTTGTATATAGGTATGTTTTATTTAATAAAATAAAAATATATATAGATATATAGTTTCCTTTATGATTATGAAGTTATTATTATGATTGAAAATTATTCACAAAAATTGGCAAAATCACATATATCAGAATTATTATTTTGTTTTATTTCAAAACTATTTTATTGAAAGTGAGAGTTTAATCTTATTAATTAATTGTGACTATAATAGAATGAATTGTTGAATCTGGGAGTTTTTTTTCATTATATCCATGGGTGTAAATTATTATATCTTCTTATCTTGTAAATCAGCTTTGGCTTTTTCGATGTGGGAACCCAGTTGCTTTAGGAACCCGCTTAGGGATATTGTGAACCTTAGGCTTCCAGAGGCTTGAGTTATTATTAGTCGATGTTTCTCTTGTTATGTGCTCTTAATGTGGCAAGTCTTTTTGGTATCATTGTTTGAAAGGGTTGTACGGGACTTTGTTGACACTTCGATTATGTGCTTTTAGTGAGATGAGTAATGCCTTGCATGTTTTTTTTCTATTGAGATTTAATGTTCATTTTATGTGGTACAACCCTTGGCTTTGTATATGTTTCTAGGGTCTCCAAGGAGAGTGGCTCTTCGTGGGGTCCAGCACCTCAAAAGGAGGAAGGGCCAGGATAACCCACGTAAGAGTTAGATTAACAAGTGAAAACCTAATAAAAGAATTTAGGGGGATGGGTAGTAATAATATAATAAGATAATCTTGGATACCTTGTCTATCCATTAGGGATTTCGCAGACTAATGGTAGACTAAGAAGGTCCTAGTTGGCAAGGTCGTTACCTCGTCCTCATGAGAGGTTAACGACTCCACATGAATCACCCTATGGGGCTGACACCTCAAGTAGGAGGAAGGACCGGGATAACCATAGATGGGGGTCGACGCCTCATGTAGGAGGAAGGGCCAGGATAACCCATGTAGGACTATGCAATGACACTCTCCACTAGTTGCCCTTATGCTTCGTGTTCTTGCCTGTCTCTGGAAGTGGACCATGATTGTTGCCTTTGATATATTTATGATGTGTTTAATGGTCTTGTGTTATTGTGATGGATTCTTGGTTGTTGTTCATTTCTGATCTATATTCTCTCATGTTATTGCTATTGGAGTTACTGTTACTATGTTACTATTTTTGGAGTCTAGTCCTGTTGGCATCCTTGGTCGTGGTCATTTCCTTGTCACCTTTGAGCACGAGGGTGGGTTTTTCTAAAACTCACGTGGTCGGGTGGAACGTGCTTCGCACCCATTGGGTTCCCCATCAATGTTCGTTCTACATGGCATCTTCCCGATAGAGTTGTACCTGATGTTCATAATGCATTTTTGATATTCCTTGTATGATGTATCTATCCCACATGTATGGGAGGTTTTGATGTAACTCATGTATGTGAACATGTAATGTATTAAAAGATGATGTAATGTAAATGTACCCTTGTAATCATTCATGATTTATGAGATTTATGATGGTTTGGTATCATGTGATGTATTTATATTTATGCTTATGAATGTATGGATGTTATCTCTTGCAAATGGTTATTTTAATGTCTATGATGGATGTAAAGTTAGTTAAGTTATTTAGCTTTATTTGAATCTTTCATTATGGGTTGGTTTTATGTGATGTAACCTCGCGTGCCCCAAAGGACTTAGATATTTATGATGTTATCGTGTAATGTAATAATGTATAATGGTTCTTTTTATGTTTACTTTGTGTTATAAACAAAAATTTGTGCATAGTTGTTGTCCTTTGGAGTTTTCACATAGGTTTTACAAGTTGGTATCAAAGCCAAGGTTACATACGATGGGTTCTCTGGGTAGTTTAAGTCCATTAGGAAACCTTTGTGTTTAACTCTTGAGCTCACTTGCACCCTATCTTGTTGTGAAGGAATATGCCTCGAGGTAGAGGATGTGGCCGAGGAAGAGGTCAGGGTCGTGGCCGTGGAGCCAACTGCCAAAGTCCATCACCACCGAGTTCCCATGATTCAAAGCATGAGGAATGACAGAGTCCTCAAAAAAATCTATCAAGTGGTGGTCAGAACTTGGAACAATCTGGTTTTGATGGATAGTTGCAACACCTTCTGGGGGAGATTCTTGATTGGTTGGGACCCAAGCTGGAGGAGCAGCAGGTCGAGAAAGAAAGGGAAAGATCACCAAGGTGGAGGGAAATAACGGCAGATCAGGATGCAGTGCTAACTAGTCATATGAGAGACTTCAAGAGAGCACACCCGCCTACATTCGATGGTTCTAGAGGAGGTCTAGAAGCAAAAACATGGTTAATCAATTTGGATCGATGCTTCACGATGCACCCCTATGGTAGCAATACCAAAGCTCGGTGCATAGTCATGCATCTATGAGGCTTCGCATCCACTTGGTGGCGGCTGGAAGAGCAAAAGTTACATCTAGATATCAGCATGGTCACATGGGAGTTATTTCTGGACAGGTTCACAGCTCGCTTCCTTTCAGATCATTGGAGGCAACGTAGGGCAAATGAGTTTCATGGCCTTAAGCAAATGTCGATGTCCATTAAACAATATGAGCAGCGATTCTATGAATTGAATTAGTATGCAGGGATCAACCATGATGAAGGGATGTTAGTGCAGCATTTTATTCGGGGCTTAAACGCCCAAATTAGTGGTGGTGTGTGAGTCTTCAAACCGAAGTCGATGGAAATTGCAGTTGAAAAGGATCGATTGGTAGAAGAAAATTTGGCTATGGCCTTGTGTGGTCACATTGGAGTGCAGATTGGCAGTGCACCAACACTTGGCTTTGGCTCTCATGGAGGTCAGACACAAGCTATAGGATCTTCTAGGAACCAGTATGCACCCTCTAAAGGGGGTCAACAACAACAGCAGCAGCAGTCACAACCAAAGCATAAAAACTCTCCATCTCAGCAGGGTGGCAATTCTAAGTTTCGTAAGGATCAGAATTAGAATCGAGCTTGTCAAGAGTGCTTTGATCAACCCACACCAATTTTTTAGTCAACACAGAGTTGAGGAAGCTTTCAATAGTCAAATGCTCCATCTGAAGGCAAAGGATTTGGCTGAGGTACTGGTTGCTACTCATGTGGGAAGCAAGGGCATATCACTAGAGTTTGTCCACAAAAGGGAACCTCAGGATTTAGCCAGAGACCAATTGGGTTGGAGCTGATAGTGGGCAATGCTAAAAGAGCTTGTTGAGTCTTCGTGACAGTGGATAATCGGCAGGCAGACCACCAGAGCACCGTTTTTGAAACAAAAGGTATGTTGCATAACACTAGTATTTCTATGCTCTTTGATTCTGATGCATCTGATTCTTTTATATCCCCTTCAGTAGTTGAGCGATGTAGACTAGTGGCATCTAGTCAAGGCGTAAAATGGAAAGTTGAATTGGCCTCAGGGTCAAAGGTCATAGTAGAGAAACTAGTTCAGGGTTGTAGTATGAATATAGGGGCATTGACAACTAAGGTGGACCTTTGAATCCTACCACTTGGTTCATACGATGTTGTCTTGGGAATGGATTGGTTGAGTGCACACCGTTCCATGATAGACTGTCATCATAAAGTATTGTGGTGCATTGATGATTCTAGAAAGGAGGTGGAGATCGTGGGTATTCAAAGGCCCATTTCATTGCGAATGATCTCTTCCATGCAACTAAAAAGGTATTTCCGACAGGGTTGTCAACTTTTTGCAGTATCAATGAGTGATCTTGAGTCAAAGGATAGTTGAGGGGTGTCACTGGATGATTACCCTCTCCTCAAGGAGTTTTCAAATGTTTTTCCAAGTGAGATACCTGGTATGCTGCCAAAACGGGATATAGATTTTAGGATTGATCTGGTCCCTGAAGCTGAGCCTATATCTCGGGCTCTATATCAGATGATAACGCAGGAACTTCAAGAACTTCATTTGCAATTGGAGGAGCTGTTGGCTAAGGGGTTTATCCACCATAGTGTTTCCCCTTGGGGAGCACCTATAATATTCATAAATAAGAAGGATGGTTCTCTCCACTTGTGTATTGATTATAGGAAGTTGAACAAAGTAACAATGAAGAATTGATATCCCTTGCCCAAAATTGATGATCTTTTCGATCAGATAAAAGGGGCAAAAGTATTTTCTAAGATTGATCTCAAATCGGGATATCATCAGTTGCGGATTGCAGAAGCAGATATTCATAAAACAGCATTTTGTACTCAATACGGACATTACAAGTTCACTGTGATGTCGTTTGGGTTAACAAATGCACCTTCAGTCTTCATGAGCTTAATGAATGGAGTGTTCCAAACGTATTTGGATAGATTCATCCTTGTGTTTCTCGACGATATTCTAATTTATTCCAAGTCTATGGAAGAACATAAGGAACATCTAAGGTAGGTGTTGCAGTGCTTAAGGGACAATCAGTTGTATGCCAACCTAGCAAAGTGTGAATTCTATAAGATTGCAGTTCAATATTTGGGCCATGTGGTTTCAGGCGAGGGAATTTTAGTTGATCCTGAAAAGATTCAGGCCATTGTGGATTGGCCCACACCCACAAATGTCTCAGAAATTCACAGTTTCATGGAACTAGCAGGCTATTATCGGTGTTTCGTTCAAGGATTTTCAAGCATTGCACATCCCATTACCTCTCTCCAGAGGAAGAGAAAGAAATATCTTTGGTCAGATCAATGTCAGCTAGCATTCCAAACTCTTAAGGAAAAGCAGACCAGTGCACCAATTTTGGAAGTACCAGACCCTACGGGGGAATTTGTAGTATGTATGGATGCTTCTTTGGAAGGATTAGGGGTCATTTTGATGAGAGAAGGGCGAGTGATTGCGTATGAATCCTGTAAATGTAAGGATTATGAACTAAACTACCCCACACATGACCTCGATTTGGTCATAGTTGTGCATGCTCTAGTAGGATGGAGACACTTCCTTTTAGGGCATCAGTTCAAGTTACATACGGATCATCATAGTTTTGCAATACATCTTCACGTAGCTGAACCTGAATGCAAGACAGAGAAGGTGGATGGAATTCTTGTGCAAATAAAATTTTGAAGTAAAGTATATCTAGGGCAAAGAGAATGTGGTGGAAAATGCTCTAAGTCGACGTAGGCATGAGATAGTTTTGATAACTCTTGGAGTGGATTTGAGGAGTCAGATCCTCACCACTCTCTCCTCAGACAATTGGTATCAAGAGGTGAAATTTGAAATTGAGTCAAGTAGGGC
Source organism: Sequoia sempervirens (assembly GCA_007258455.2). Taxonomy (NCBI): domain Eukaryota; kingdom Viridiplantae; phylum Streptophyta; class Pinopsida; order Cupressales; family Cupressaceae; genus Sequoia; species Sequoia sempervirens. The sequence continues at coordinate 395,631 of VDFB02007540.1, read as the reverse complement.
TCTAGAAGGAAAATTTGTTGGGTACTCATCAGATTCAGATGGTGCCTTGCGCTACGCAGGTTGAATGTATGTACCTCCTACAGAGGGTCTTTGCACCCTAATCTTGACTGAAGCCTATCGAGCACCTTATTCAGCACACCCCGGGGTTAAGAAAATGTATGTGGACCTTCGATCACTATACTTTTGGGAAAGAATGAAGCATGATATTGCCGATTTTGTGGCTAGGTGTCTTGAATGTCAGATGGTTAAGGCTGAGCATCATCATCCTATAGGTTTGTTGCAGCCTCATCTTGTTCCAGAATGGAAGTGGGACATTATCTCTATGGATTTCATTGTTGGCTTGCCTATGTCTTCCAGGTGGCACGACGCTATCATGGTCACTGTTGACAGATTGAACAAGGTAGCCCATTTCTCTCATGTTTGATCTTCCTATATTGCTTCTTCAGTAGCCAAGGTGTTCATGGAAGACATTGTTAGATTGCATGGGATACCGCAAAGAATCATTTTTGACAGAGATTCGGTATTCACATCTGTACTATGGACATCTTTGCAGCAGTCCTTAGGGACTCAATTGAATTTTAGTTTTTCCTACCATCCAGAGACAGATGGTCAGACTAAGAGAGTCAATCAGGTGCTCGAGGATATGTTTCACATGTATGTCATGGACCATCAATCACATTGGGAGGATTATCTACATTTGGTTGAGTTTTCCTACAACAATGGTTACCATAGTTTGATTGGCATGGCTCCATTTTAGGCTTTATACGAATGTCCTTGTCATACCCCTTTGAGTTGGGATTGGTTAGGGGACAGGGTTCGCCTTGGACCTGAAATTCTTTGAGATATGGAGCAACAGGTAGCTCGCATCCAAGAGCATCTTATAGCAGCTCAAGATAGGCAAAAAAAGTATGTTGATGCACATAGAGTTGATCAGAAGTTTGCAGTTGGAGATCGAGTGTTTCTTCGAGTGTGTCCACAGAACAGCCCTATTCGCTATGGAAAGGGTTCTTAGCTTGTTCCCCGCTTTGTAGGGTCATTTAGGGTGTTAGAAATAATTGGTCTTGTTGCCTACCACATAGCCTTGCCACCCAGTCTGTCACAGATTCATGATGTTTTTCATGTTTCAGTCCTTAGACCATATTATCCTGATGTTACTCACGTACTTGATTGGAAAGCTCTACAGGTCGAGGATGGGTAGCTAGCTCTCGAGCCCTTGGTCATGCTACAACACAAATGACTCACCCTCAAAGGCAGGGATATTGAGCAGGTGTGGGTCCAGTGGGACCCCAATGATGAGACTTCAACAACATGGGAGGATGCCTCCCATATTAGAGAATCTTATCCTTATCTATTTTCTAGCTTCCAGGAGTAAGCCGAATTCTAGGGGGGAAGATGTAATAACCCTCATATTGTTGTTTGGACTTGATATTTTATGTGGTTTTGCTTGATACTTTGAGACTTTCATAGTTACTATTTGTTGGTTGGATTGGTTGATTGGATAGTTTAGACTGCTTGATGACTATGCTACTTTATTTGATGACATGGATATTAAGATATGACATTATGGTTACATTTGATTTGGTAATGTTTAATTTGATGCAGTAGTATATTGTGATGTAGTAGATTAGTATTATTTTATGATGATACGATGTGATCAGTTTTGTTTAGCAATGTTACTTTATACTTGATGTTGTAGTTGCTATTATAGCTTTGGTGAGGGGACAGTGTAGCACCACTCATGTGTGAGTTCCCTGCTACGTTGTGACTCCTCACGATGTGATGTATTTGATTGTATATACATGTTGTACACAACCTTTTCTATATGCAGGAATTGCAGGAATATAGTCTCAATTCCACCTACTTCAGCAAGACAGGGCGAGCATCAAATTAACCCAACAGGCATGAAGTTGAAACAGAGATGACAAGGAAGTCACCCTGTCCCAAGTTTGTCAACCCGTCTTGTGTCTAGTGGTATTGTGCTTCTTTGACCTTAGTCATTTTTGTATTTTATGATAGTTGTTTTGTATTTATGATATTTATTTTACGTTGGTGTTGTAGTATGATGTAATTTAAATAATTAAATGATTAAAATAAATGTTAGTAATAGTTATTGGAATAGTTTTTATTAAAATATAAAAGTATTAAATTAAAATTCATGTAATTTATTAAAGATAAATAAATTGAAAGGTGTAAATTAAATTATTTAAATTGGTATTTAGATAATTTAATGAAAATAGCATGTTGAGGATAATTAATGGAATAAAATAATTAAATAAGTTAAATTGTGTGAATTGCAAGTATAAATTAGCAAAATTGAAATTAAAACTAAAAAAGTGTAGTTCGAATAGAAAAAAAGAAAGAATAGAATAAAAGGACCAATGAATGTTGAGATTTTTTGGGCTGAAAAGCTAGTGAAGAAATAGAAGATTTATATTCATCCTATTTTTTTAAAGTTTTTGAAAAAAGAAGAGGATATCTTTTTATTTAATAGCAAAAATGAGAGGTTTTCATTCACGGGAAATTTAACAGAAGCTTCAAAAAAAATATGGAGTTCTGTAATAATTTGCATCCTTTCTTGTTTTCTCGGTAAAAATTGTTTCCCATTCATTGTTCTAGGAAAGAGGCTCTTCTGAATTAAGGATATAGATTAAAAATTTGATCAAAGGAAACTAGTGGAGAAGTTCTAAAGAAAGGAAAGAGAGCTCATCAAAAAGGTTGGTTGGAATCAAAGGAAAGTTTCATCAACTCCTCAGCAAGCACAGGACTACAGGTTCCTTTATTGATCTTTCATTGTTTGTTAAATTTGAAATGGCAATCATATTGTTTTGTAAAAGGAAAAAAAATTGGGGTTTTGGGAAATCTTTTGGGTAACAAATAATTGGGGGAAATTTATTGTTGAGTCACTGAAAATGTTCTAGATTTTTATACTTTTGCTATGGGAAAATTATTGCCTCTCTAAAATGAATGGATTTATGTGTTTATATCTATATATATACACATATATATATACACAGATTCATGGATATACATATATGCATATTATATATATATATATATATATTAAAAAAAAAATATGATTTCCAATTTCCACAGTACTATGTTCTTGGTGATATACACACACATAGATATATATATATATATATATATATTTTATTTGAGAATCTATTTCTGTCTAGGGGTCATAGTACACTGACGGTGACGGAAATTATCTTGCTTGTTGGGTGGGGCTCGACCTTGGTCGTACCCCTGCCTAGTCGTATTTGTGATGGGTTGCACCTGTAGTCAGAGAGACTGCCACAGCAATCCATCAGACTGCTGTTCACAGCAGTTCTTTACACTGACGGTGACAGAAATTATCTTGCTTGTTGGGTGGGGCTCGGCCTTGGCCGTACCCCTGCCCAACCGTATTTGTGATGGGTTGCACCCGTAGTCAGAGAGACTGCCATAGCAATCCATTGGACTGCTGTGAGCAGTCCCTTGGATTGTGCACGGCCACGCCCATACTATCGGCCTTTCTTTATTTAAATGAAAATTTTATTATTTATTCAGTTAATATATATATATATATATATATATATATATATATATATATATATATATATATATATTAATATCCTGTTTGTAATCGATGTTTTTTTTCTCTCCTAGATTTAATAACAGAATAAAATAAAATAATCATAATTTGTATATAGGTATGTTTTATTTAATAAAACAAATATATAGATAGATATATAGTTTCCTTTATGATTATGAAATTATTATGATTGAAAATTATTCAAGAAAATTGGAAAAATCACATATATCAGAATTATTATTTTGTTTTATTTCAAAACTATTTTATTGAAAGTGGGAATTTAATCTTATTAATTAATTATGACTATAATAAAATGAATTGTTGAATCTGGGAGTCTTTTTTCGTTATAGCCATGGGTGTAAATTATTATGTCTTCTTATCTTGTAAATCAGCTTTGGCTTTTTTGATGTGGGAACCCAGTTGCTTTAGGAACCCGCTTAGGGATATTGTGAACCTTAGGCTTCCAAAGGCTTGAGTTATTATTAGTTGATGTTTCTCTTGTTATGTGCTCTTAATGTGGCAAGCCTTTTTGGTATCATTGTTTGAAAGGGTTGTACAGGACTTTGTTGAGACTTTGATTATGTGCTTTTAGCGAGATGGGTAATGCCTCGCATGTTTTTTTTTTTTGAGATTTAATGCTCATTTTATGTGGTACAACCCTTGGTTTTGTACATGTTTCTAGTGTCTCCAGGGAGAGTGGCTCTTTGTGGGGGTCGGCGCCTCAAAAGGAGGAAGGTCGGGATAACCCACATAAGAGTTAGATTAACAAGTGAAAACCTAATAAAAGAATTTAGGGGGATGGGTAGTAATAACATAATAAGATAATCTTGGATACCTCGTCTATCCATTAGGGCTTTCACAGACTAATGGTAGACTAAGAAGGTTATGGTTGGCAAGGTCGTTACCTCGTCCTCATGAGAGGTTAACGGCTTCACATGAGTCACCCTATGGGGCCGACGCCTCAAGTAGGAGGAAGCGCCAGGATAACCATAGATGGGGGTCGACACCTCATGTAGGAGGAAGGGCCAGGATAACCCATGTAGGACTATGCGATGACACTCTCCACTAGTTTCCCTTATGCTTCGTGTTCTTGCCTGCCTTTGGAAGTGGATCATGATTGTTGGCTTTGATTTATTTATGATGTGTTTAATGGTCTTGTGTTATTGTGATGGGTTCTTGGTTGTTGTTCATTTCTGATCTATATTCTCTCATGTTATTGCTATTGGAGTTATTGTTACTATGTTACTATTTTTGGAGTCTAGTCTTGTTGGCATCCTTGGTCGTGGTCATTTCCTTGTCACCTTTGAGCACGAGGGGTGGGTTTTTCTAAAACTCACGTGGTCGGGTGGAATGTGCTTCACACCCGTTGGGTTCCCCATCAACGTTCATTCTACACGGCATCTTCCCGATAGAGTTGTACCTGATGTTCATAATGCATTTCTAATATTCCTTGTATGATGTATCTATCCCACATGTATGGGAGGTTTTGATGTAACTCATGTATGTGAACATGTAATGTATTAAAAGATGATGTAATGTAAATGCACCCTTGTAATTATTCATGATTTATGAGATTTATAATGGTTTGGTATCATGTGATGTATTTATATTTATGCTTATGAATGTATGGATGTTATCTCTTGCAAATGGTTATTTTAATGTCTATGATGGATGTAAAGTTAGTTAAGTTATTTAGCTTTATTTGAATCTTTCGTTATGGGTTGGTTTTATGCGATATAACCTCACGTTCCCCAAAGGACTTAGATGTTTATGATGTTATCGTGTAATGTAATAATGTATAATGGTTCTTTATATGTTTACTTTGTGTTATAAAAAAAAAAATGTGTGCATAGTTGTCCTTTGGGGTTTGCACGTGAGCATTACAAGAACCTAAAATAGTATCTTGGGTGACATGAAAAATCTTGCAACAATGTCAAAGATTCGGTATCAAGAGCTCATGGCATCATCAAACATACTTCAGGGCTAAATGAAAATGAAGTGCAAATGATCTTGAAGAAGCATGATGAATTCCTAATGAAGAATGTTGAAGAAGGTTGATCATGCCTTAGTTTAGATTTCAAGTTTTTGTAATTAGTGTATGAAAATTTACATGTCATTTGTCATTTCCAAAATTGTAAATACATGTAACAACAATGAAGTCCTCCAATAATTTTAGACTCCAATGTTGAATAAGTTAAATTAGTTAGACTTTTCCTACATTAGATCTTTGGCTCACATCTATAAATATGAGAGAGCTCTTTTGTAATTTGGACCTTTAATCTTATGCAACAAAGTGCTGCCTAAATTGAGACTCAACTTTGAGACTTTGTGTTCAAATTGCAAGATCAATTCCAATTAATAATGGAGGAAATTTTGGTATCAAACTTTGTGTTGAATCAAATTTGTATGAGTGGGGATGTTCTTATGTCATTCTTATTGATTTCTCTTGTGTTGATTGGATAAGTGGTGTTTCTTTATTACGATTAGAGGACTTTCAAGATAAGTTATATGAACTTTTTGTTATATTATTTACTTGAAATTTTGTGTGTTGAAAGTGCTTATCGGTGGAAAACTATCAAGACTTTGAGCTTGTAATTATTCACTTCACGGATAGGTGGTATTATCAGTTGACAGACTTTGTCATCCAACTGGTGATATGGTTATTTTAAAATCTTTTTGGAGGATAATTTAAAGACTTTGTGCTTGGGATTATTCACTTGGTGCATGAATATTTTTGTGAAGTGAGTTGAAAGACTTTGTGCTCCAACTAACGTCACTTGTTACTGTGGAAATCTCATTGAAGACAACAAAAAGACTTTGTTCTTTCGTGTGTTTCATGGTTACTCATCATTTTAGAAATACTGGTACTCTTTGATTATTCTCATGCTTAATTAAGAATATTGGTGATTACTGCTTAGGTTAATATTAGAAGTATAGAAGCATTGTTGAATATTACCGTGAAACATTGTAAACATCTGTAACCAAATATTTTGGCACCCGAATGCTTTAAGCTCCTTCTAGGGTTTTTCACCTAAAAGGAGAAAGACTGGGGCCAAAATGCAATGTTCACATTCAAAAATTGATGTGATGTGGGGTGTAATATGCCTAAATTTAATTTTTTAATGCAATAAACTTGAAAAAGAAAGGTGATTATTAATGTTAAACCTAAGAAATGCAAGTTGTTTGAAAACACATTGTGATATGTAGAATGATAGATTAAATGCAATAAAGAACGAGATAAAGATGCTAAACAGAAATTGTGCACCTGGAAACTGATGAAGGACAGAATGAAGATTGTAATTGTCTTTGAGATTCTAGAAAATCTAATTTTATGGCTAACTGGGACACTTACGCCAAGCTGAGTGACTTATTCCCAAATATGGGAAACTGCTCTGGAGCCCATTTCAGCCAAATGGGTATTTGAATCTACAAAAAAAAATTGAAAAATAGGTTTAGTGGGACTAATTCGCCACTATTTCTGACTTAGTCCACTTCTGAATTTTTGAAAATCCAAAAGTGGAGTCAAGAGCTCTTAGTTTGCTCTTTCTATTCCTATAGGCGTTTGGTTCTAAAACTCTAATTTTTGAGCCTGAAAGTGATCTTTTGTGTAGGTTTTGACCTTTCCAAAAGGGAAATGACTCCAACAAGTTTGAAACCTAATCTTCAATCATGTCCAAGCCATCCAAGGTACCTAAATCTGCAAACACACAAAGAGAGAGAAAATGTTGATTGTTGGGGATTGGGGGTTTGCCTTAGTCAAACCCCATTTAGGTAATTAAACCAAAATGATGAAATAAAATGATGAAACATGAAACAATGTAATTAGAAACTTTCCATGATGATGGATCTTGAATTGATGCAACAATGGATGAAGAATCTTGCTCTTGAATGCTTTAGAAAGCTATCTTGATGACTTAAGATGTTAAAACCCTAGCTTGCTTGACTTGATAGAGATGATGAATGACAAATGAGTAATGAATAAATTCTTAATGAATTAGGGTTAAAAAGGTCTCCTTTTATAGAGGAGAGTTAAGTGAATTTCTAGAATAAGGATCATTATCAAGGGCCAAGATTAAATTAGAAAATAATTTAATCAAGGGTGGAGGTTAATTGAGAGAAGAAAGACATGGATAGATAAAGACTTGAGGTGGAAGATAAAATTCGCATAGAAAAAGAGGTGATAAGAGAAATTAAATAATAAATATTATTTAATTTAGGTGGCCAACATAGGATAAATAAATAAAATATTAATTTTATTTATTTCAAAAGAAAGGTGGCTTCAAATTATATAATTAAATAATTAAAAATAATTATTTAATTGGGGAGATAAAGAAAGGATAAATAATTAAATAAATATAACATTATTTAATTATAGAGAGAAAAGGCTAATGAATAATTAAATAAGTAAAATAATTATTTAATTATAGAAGAAGAGGGAAAAGCTATTTTTTGTTAAAATAATATTAGACTTAAATGCTTAATAAGAGTCTAGAAAAGTGTGAAATTCATTTACAATTATTTACAACACCTTTACAAGACATGCATTTTATTCAATTTGCAAGGGCCCAAGACCTAGTTTGGATGTGTAAAATACCTCACAACGCTAAATAAAGGCCTCATTAAGTCCAATTTGTCATCAATTATTCCCAAATCAAGCAAGCAAAAAGGGATACTTTTTTTGTGTCCACAACATCTTTTCTAAAAGAAGATAAAATGATGAATGTAACACACCCCCCACATGGTTAAAGCTAGTGTAAATACTTTAGCTTGGTATAGTTTACTTTTGTTTCAATAAGTAGTAAGAAGGGAGCCTCCCATCTTTGAAAGGAGAGATTTATCTCTTCATAGCTATGGGTGAAATCATTATTTTGTAATCTATAAAGGGATTACAAAATATTAACCCAAAAAAACTTTTGGGATCGTTGGTGGATGGTGTTTGATAAACCACCCAACAACAATCTCGATGTCCCTCTTTATTTTCTTCACAAATTATATGCGGAGTTTGTTTTAGGAAAACATGTCAACTATTTTGATTTTAGGCATTTTTCAGGGAGTAGGTATGGGAATGCCCCAAGATAGACCTAGGGAAATGTTTTAAATACAAGGTCCATATTTTGTCCCTCCTCGTATTCCTCCCCCACCTCAAGTATCCCATCCAAACATTGTTGTATATGCAACAATGCATAGTATCTTGACCATACACTCTTTGACTGGTCATTTGATTACACAATCCTTACAGTTTGCCCAGGTACCTGATAGTGATACTCTTGGTGGTTCAGTCGATGTTGGTGGAGCATCAACATCTAGACATATTTGTGTGCCTCATCATTGTAGTATGTGCAATCATATATGTCTAGGTCCTATGTGAGATACTACTAAGCCTCCCTAGACATGGTTGGGTATGAAGTGTATGATGTGCCACCTAGAGGAGATGAGGTAGAAATGTGTACTACATATGTGGAGACATGTGAGGAAAGAATAGATGGAGAGTCATCCACAGTTGGAGATGAGGAGCAGCAACAACAATCTTATGTATAGGTAAAACTTAAATTTATTTCATAATTTCATTTAAAATTATTATAACAAGTAGTACATTACTAATGTATATTTAAGTGGGAATGAATAATTGATGACCAAAGATGAGATTAGAGAAGTACATCATGGTACTATTTTGGCCATTAAATTTGGCCTAGGCATGGTCTAATTCTTTGTACATGTAAAACTTTTTATTGTGTGTATATCATTTAAATTGTGATTAATTAAATAGATACTAATTTATATCTTGATCTTATTTTACTTTTATAATGTACTCTAGACATGAGTGATGTGACACCTTTTATCATGTCATATACTAAAACACTTGATTGGCCTCGGAGACTGTCATTTGTAGAACAAGTCATAGTTAAGGTAATTGAACTAAATTTTAATTGAATTAATAATTTAGTTACAACTTATACAACTCATTGCAGTGATTTAGATGTCAATTTCAAATATATTTTGGTTATATGTGAATACATTTGTAGTGTCAAATTCTTGCCATGTTTAATTTGTACAGGAAGTTGATGTTACTACATCAATGAAAATTTCTTCTCAAACAACGATTCAGGTATGTGGTTTTTCTATATCTAGCAAATATATAAGTTTCTAGATATATATGTAGATATATGTTTAGTTTATATTTGTTTGTCAGCAATTATATATTAATTTTGTCAATTTTATTTTTCTTCTTGTAGAGTATTCCCCCATCCATGTATGTGGATCCTCTACCATTTCAATATGCTAGGACTCCTTATCGTCCTAAGGGACCATCATTTGTTGAACGTTTGTCAGCAAAAAAACAAAGGCTTGAGGTAATGAAGAATTGAATTTGATTTTAATTTATAGTTTAGTATAGTGATTAAATGTGACTTTGAAAGTTATAAAAAATAGTAGATAAGTTTCTATTTAGTATTCTAAGTTATTTACCATTGAGCTAATTAATCTAATTTGTGGTTTGAATTTTTTTTGTAGCCAAATTCTCATCCATCAGGTGGCGTGAAGAGGCTACATTTTGATGATCCACCATAATTTTAGGATTTTCTTAACATGGCATTGCTATTTGAGATATACATTGTATATAGACCATGAGATGGCATGCCACATTTTTCAAATATTATTTTGAGTTGGCATATATACCAAATTTGTATATGTACATACACAGTTACTCTACATTTTTATATATATAAATTGATATTTGATATATCTTGTTCGTTGAGTGCATGTTTTCCTACTTTGAAGCTTAAAATTTTAACGTATAATCACTTTATAAGGTTTGAGCTATGATGAATAACATGTTATATCTATTGATTTCTTGCAATCTTGCACTTTAATATTTTATGAATGAAATATTATTTTCACTCATGTTATACTATAAATTTGGTTGTCTTGGGTGAATTCACCAAATGTGATCCCTTTATCATTAGTCTCAATAGAACTGCAACATCCTTTACCCTTTGATTCCTTGATCCATTAATATCCTTAGTCTCTATGGTTTCATTTTTATTTTTATCATTTCAATAAAGTTAGATTTCCCCTTTAGCAATGATGGATATTTCAATTTGAATTTTCCTTTTGAAATTAGTGCATCAAAGCAAATGACATGGAATGCAAATTTTGGTACAATAATACATGTGAAAACCTATTCTTTTGGCTTTATTTTTGTATGTGAATAAGCACACCATGCAACATGATATCCATATATTCAAAAGAGTTAAATGCAAGATACACTACTTTCTAACCATTCAAAGAATTTAGTGTTTTTTCATAAGATGCATGTATTGTAAACAACATATGTCTTTCATAATGTAACATGAATAAATTAGAAATAGAGCATACCATACTTAATTTATAATTCATTAACAAATCACATGTTTTCATCAATAAATATTCAAAATAATTTTATAAAAGTAGTCCATAATAACCTTAGTCCATATCTCCATATCCCAATCAATCCAACCCAAACCTTAATCCATTCTTAAACTATTAAATCAAGCCTAAATATCCCATTCATACCAAATTAAATCAATCTAAACCTTCAACCAAGATGCCAAAAATATAATCCTATGATTATGGTTATGGTTTTGACCAAGACACCATTAATGAGATCATTATAGGTCATATTTATATAGATTCTCCATACCAAACCATGAGCAAAAAACTTCCAAACTATGACGGAGTGGTTCTCAAAGCTCGTGGCACCTAACAATGTTTCATCTACACATACAAGTCCATATGGAATCCCTCCACATAAACCTCTCTCATTTTTGTTCAAATCAACACCGTTTGTCCATGCCAACTTAGAATGGAAACTTGCAAAAAGCATTAGTAGAGAGCAATGCAAATTTGGCAATAAGCATATTTTTTGTTTTGTGCATCCTAGACCAAAACCGATTGCGCAAAAACGTCCAAGTGGGAAGATAAATGCTAGGGAAGGGATTTTTTTGTTCTCCAAGTCACCTGATCATTTCAGAGTGCACTATTTTGATGTAGTCTCTTAAGAGCCCTAAGATCAAAAAAATGTTAAACTATGATGAAGTGGTTCTCGGAGCTCATGGCACCTAACATTTTTTTGTCTATATTTTCAAGTCCATATGGAATCCCTCCATATAAACCTCTCTCATTTTTGTTCAATACAACACTGTTTGGTCATGACATCATTGAATGGAAACTTGCAAAAAGTGTTAGTAAAGAGTAGTACAAATTTGGAAAGAAGCATTTTTTTTTTGTTTTGTGCTTCCTGGACCAAAATCGATTGTGCCAACACGTCCAAGTGGGTAGATAAATGCTAGGGAAGGGATTTTTTTGTTCTCCAAGTCAGATGATCATTTTGGAGTGCATTATTCTGGTGTAGTCTCTTAAGATCCCTAAGAGTAAAAAATTTCCAAACTATGACAAAGTGGTTCTCAAAGCTTGTGGAACCTAACAATGTTTTGTTTACATGTACAAGTTCATATGGCATCCCTCCACATTAACCTCTCTCATTTTTGGTCAACTCAACACCATTTGACCATGCCAACTTAGAATGCAAACTCGTAAAAAGTGTCAGTAGAGAGCAGTTCAAATTTGGAAAGAAGCATTTTTTTTTTTTTTGCTTCTTTGACCAAAATTGATTGCACCAACATGTCTAAGTGGGTAGCTAAATGCCATGGAAGGGATTTTTTCATTCTCAAAGTCACCTAATCAAATCAGAGTGCACTATTTTAATGTAGTCTCTTACGAGCCTTTTGAGCATACACATGAGATACTTACACATGAACAAGAATACACTTTAAATTCATGAACATACATACATACACATGATATTACACTTGAGATTCATGAGCATACATACATACATCATGAAATTTCTTACCTATCACCATCCAAATCTAATCAATCTAGTTACATACCATGTGCATTGTTAGCATACACATAAAGCATCATATTCATCATCAATCTAGCTACATTCCATGTGAATTCTTAGCATACACATAAAACATCGCATCTATCATGTCAGTATAAATAATAACATGCATATCATATTTTCCATGTCCTCATGTACAAATACATCTAAGCACCACCCTAAGGTTGACAAATTATATGCATGTCATATTTCCATCTCTATGGGTACATGTCATTCTAATCTCTACCACATTAAAGTATACAAATTTTATTTATATCATATTTCCCTCTCTATGGTTACATGCCATTCTCATCTCTCCCACCCTAAAGTGTATAAATTTTATGCATATCATATTTCCCTCTATATGGCTACATTCCATTATAATCTCTAGCTCCCTAAGGTGATCCCTATCATTGTCCTTGTAGAAGCCACTTGTCCTCACTCACTTCTCCAAAAAACAAATAGACTTGCATATAAATATAGACAAATTGTTGTGCATAAGCAACATGAACTAGAAACTAAATATGATGCAAGATTAAGAATCACTACTTATAATTCTATCATAGATTTCACCTTAAGAATTATATGGTGAATTTATTATCATTGTAACCTCATCATGCTCCAAACTTGAGTCTAGTAGACCTACATATAAATATACACAAATTTTTGAGCATAAGCAACAGGAACTAGAAAGTTTTAATTGAACATTCTCTCAAACCAAATGTGATGGAAGATTAGGAATCACTACTTAAGAATTATATGTGGATGTCACCTTATGAATGATATGTGACCATTGTAAAATTTATAACTATTGATCTCAATAGCCTTTCGTTTGCTTCAAATTTTCTAAAAAACCCACATATGAATAAGTGAATTGTTAACCTATTTGAAACTCAACAATGGTGGATTTATTGTAATTGTAGACCTACATATAAATATAGACAAATTGTTGAGCATAAGCAACATGAACTAAAAATTTTGAATCGAACATTCTCTCAAACCAAATATTATGCAAGATAAAGAATCACTACTTATGAATTCTATGTCGATGCATTACCATCATTAACTCTTTGTAACCATAACACAACCGTGGATGAATTGATCTAAATTGCTTGAAAATATACCTTTGTTCTCCAAAAAACCTACACATACAAACAAGTGAATTGTTAAGAAAAACAATCTTCAACACCTATTTGAAACTTAACGATGGTGGATTTATTGTCATTGTAACCTCGTCATGCTCCAAAATTGAGTGTAGTAGACTTGTATATAAATATAGACAAATCTATGAGCATAAGAAACATGAACTACAAATTTTGAACTAAACATTCTCTCAAGCCAAATAGATGCAAGATTAAGAATCACTACTTATGAATTATATTCTGATGAATTACCATCATTACCTCATTGTACTCATAACACAACCATGGTTGTATTTATCTAAATTGCTTGAAAATATACCTTTGTTCTCCAAAGAACCTACATTTTTATATACCAATTAATTTTTATGCAAAATTTTAATATACTTTTAATCCAACCCATAGAAATAACATGAATCTAAATAAGATGAACAATATCATACCTGTCCCATACAAAAAAAAGATCTACTACTCTGTAACGCCCCGCTAAGGGACCAAGTGGATTAACACAAAAGACCATCAACACCAAGCCAATTTTTTTTTAAAGAAACTAAAGTAACACTAACTAATACAACTCAACCAATTAATATGAATGACATCATTACATTAACATGATATTATAATCACATTATAACCTAAAAGTAATATTGAACATAACCCATTTGCACACCTATCCACCATGGTCCCCTGACGACGCTACTAAGATACACCTACACTAATTAAGCCTAAAGAACATATTTGATACACTATGACCATATTTTACTAACACTTGAATGTAAATTAATCCCATACATCAAATTACATATGATAACATATCAAAATTATCTTCAAACCACATCTAACACTATGCCAATATAAATCTATTATTAATCAATGTTATAAAATAAGTACATAAAGATATATCATATCTACTACTTAATTATACTCATGCATTATAAATACAATATTTTTACATTAAACCTCTCTATTACATACTAAACAATAGTAAAAATATGTATAATCAAGATTGTAACAATTCACTTACTTTTCTTATACAAGAATGCTACCATGAATACGATTCATAAATCTAAGAGATACATATGTATAAGATACACTAAACATAATTTTTTTATGAAAATATCACCTGCACATAAATTCAACTATAGAATGAAACGAAAAGAAAGACTCTACATGTTGCGCACGAATTGCACCACCTAAATCCCAATGGGTGGTTCGAAAATACCACCCTACCACGTGGAACCCTGAGGCCCACTCCCTCCGTGTTAGGAGACAACACTAGGCCCCACAAATAAGAAAACAACAGAACAGAAACCACAAGTGGCTGACACTAAACATTCAAGAAAACTACCAAAATAAAAATCAACCGAAAATTACAATAACTTCACAAATACTTCTAGGTACTTCTATAGACACATTCACATAACACAAATGGATAGAAAATTAAAAAGCTTATCATTAAACCACAACACTACAATAAAGTATATATTATATCAATCTCATAATCTTATAACATAATAACTCACTTTAGTTTAGTAATTCACAATCAAGACCAACAATGCACATCCCTGACATAATTAATCTTTACAAATACAGAAGCTTCAATACAAGATCTCACAAATATGAAGGGATTTATAACATGAAAATAGTAAACACAATTAAATAAAAATGGTACAACACAATACAGATCAAAGAATATAGTTATACCTTCAAATACAACTTTTAAAACTAAACTAATTCTCACTTGACAACAGTCAAATCTGTTAACAATAAAATAGCCATAAAATAGTCATATCAACTCGAAATTAAAATCTGTAAAATACTCATTTCAGATTTAGACGTCAACTACTCAGCCACACGAAAGAAATTGACTAAAAATAAATATTAATTTCATAAAATATAAAATAACAGACGAATTCCATAAAACTCTCTTTTCGGCAATACTCGGTTACAGTCAAATGACAAAATGAGTAACTTAACAACCAGATTTTATCCAAAATAAAATATAAAAAAAAAGAATATTAAAATTAATTTAAGCTATTTCAAACCCCTATAAATTTAAAATCTCAATCTTCCTTTGGTTGGTTATAGGGAAAAATAAAGATATTTGCAGTCATAGAGGAACAACTTGACAGTAGTCTCATGTTTCAACAATATCTCACAAACTGTGATCTGGGTTTCTAAAAATTTTGGAAAAAATTTAAACGACAACGAGATGAAAAAACCCTTTAAAAATCTCACCAACCCAGTTTGTAAATTTAGATTTATAGGCAACGCAATCAGACCCTTTTACTGGTAAAGAACAATAACACAAATATGTATTAATTTTTATTGTAGAATAAATAAATATTTCATTCACATAAAAATAAAACTATCTAATATTTATTTTCAAAAATCAAAAGAAATAAATCAATCAAATCATTCATGCATACAAAAGAAAAATTTTAATACAAGATCTAAAAATCCAACCTGGATCCAACGCTTGAGAATGACAGAAATTTGATGCTAAGCTCCAAAGTTTTTAACTTTCAAAACCGTCAAATTTCACAAATTTTTTATTGCTCCTTCCTCTTTGCAAGCATGGAAAAATCTCTCCCGAAAAAGAATCCAAATCTAACATGCACGCCAAAATAGAATAACCCAACAGAGAAGAAACCATTTTTTTCTCCTCTCAAATCAAGAGAACACTTCCAGAATCCAAAAGACCAAAAGACAACCTCCCAGCCATCCTTTTAACTTTCATTTTCATCACTTTTCATAATGGAGTAATTAGGGTGGGTTCTAGACTCTCAAAACATAATTTTATAAAATAAAAATACCTCTCACCCATAAAGTTATTACATAGGTAACATTTTAAATCATTAAAACCACATAAAGATTTCATAAAACATAAATTAAGTGACCATTTTAATAAAATGAATCAAGAGACTAATAATGCAAAAATTACATCCAAACAAAAGTAAAACAAATATTACTCAACAAACAATAACCAAATACCAAATAATGATAATAATAAATAATAATTAAAAAATTATTCCTCAAAATAATAACATAATAAAACATAACATAAATAAATGTCACTTATGGATAATATTATATCACACCTCAAACACATTAATAAAAATCATAACAATAAATATAATAGATTCAATATCTAACTTCACTCAAATAACTCACAAACTAAGGTAAAATATAAATTATAAAATAACTTCACATGAAAGAGCAGCATTCACATCAAAAGATAAATAACACTAATCACAATCATAACAACACAACTAACCACAGGGTTTAACACCAACAGGTTGGGATCTAAAACTAAGGTTAAACAACAAAATCAAACAATCACATTTCACATAAAAAATAATCGAATAAATGCAACACTTCAAACATAGGGTAAAGAAGATCCGACATTGTCTCATGACAACCTGAAAAAGTTAACACATTCTTCATCAATTATCTCTAATTGAGAACAATGGCTAGGGTTAGGTTATAATTTGGGCCTAGATGTTATCTCCTCAACCACCATTGGGATTAAAGGCACGCTCAGACCTGCTAATTTAGGTAGAGACGTAGCCTAGTATCTGTTCACTTAAACATACAAATTAAAGCATATGTGCATAATAGCTGAAGCACTAGGAAAGAAGCTCTAGCAATCGTATCTCATTCCCGTATGTCTCTCATACGTTCAATGGTACAATGCCACCCTTTCCACTTATCCTAACAAATATACTATTGTATCACTCAGTTATCCAAGTAAATCTCTGCATAATAACAATAACGTAACAATATGCATCATACTCACCAAAACACTAATAGAAGCTCATGCCCCATCTTGCAACCACAAAGCTTGAACACAAATCAGTATATTTTATGATAATAAAGATAACCATAATCAAAATCATAATAATATGACAACACAATGATAATATATTATAATCAAGTGAAAACCCCAAAAATAACAAAACACTTTCATCACATCAATATGTCAATAACATACATCGTAGTAATGGTCATGTCTGAACACACACATCATGATAAATATATCCTTAAACACATAATAAATTATTTCCTAACATTTTTACTTAGTCCATAAATTCATGATATACAATATCAATTGTTTAATATCATTAACACATACCTTTAAATGTCTCTATTATTTTACTTTCATCTCCAAGTTCCAAAGCCAAACTTCCTGCACATCCACTGTGAGAATGGAGGGGCACTACATACTCAAGTGTGTCTAAGGGTCCATCTCTTATCTTCAAAGTTTCCAATATTTCTTCATGATCAACATTACTAATCATCTATAGTTCTTTTGTTCTTGGTTTTGCATGATGCTTCAATAACTTAACATTCATTGCGACAACTAGGTGTGAATACATGAGTATGGTTTTGTGCTTCTCAAAGTCCTCAAATGTAGGAATTTCATTCTTTCTAATCACATATGTTTGCAACCAAGTTCTAGCAATAACAACTGATCTTGTAGGATATGTGAACCCATCATCATCTGTCATAGGTTGTGTTATATTTTTTTTCCTTGAGCACATCATGCCAACCAATAGTTTGATCTCTCTCCATTCCCATGAGGTGCAGCAACCACATAAACATGCCCTGGTTGTATAAGGTTTAAAATATGGTCATAGTCAAATAAAGTTTCCATTTCATTGACTAAATATGAATGAGCTTCATATAAAGGGGTTAGATATTATGGAATCCATGTATCTACCCACTCACTTGACTCACAAATATCCCACTCACATTTTATACAACTTTGACAAAAATAAGATAAATCTCATGTCCAAATACATGTACTTACATTTGAGATTCAAAATGAATACATCTTTGATGTTTCCCTGATTATCTAACAATCCAATATCTCTCCCACTTATACCTTCATCAACCAACCAAAATAACCTACACACTTTTAAATCAAGTGTCCCTCCTTGTGACAATGCATAGTTACACCACTCAACAATTGAACTTGAATCAATGAAAGCAACACCACCTCTAATATTTAGTTGTTCTTTAACTAGATCCCTCTTTACACATGCACCTACTCCATCATGCTCCCCTTTTCCATGCCTAGGTTTAAAAAGCTCCAAATATGAGGTATACTCCTCTCTAAATTCATTCTACTCAACCAATAAAATATTTCTTGAATTGACCAGTGCAATTATCTGACCAAATGAGATGTTGAAACATTGCA